>WAAF01019734.1:299645-410146 GCA_013400475.1 Tricholaema leucomelas
GGGGGTTTCCTGCATAATTCTGGTCAATATAAAAAGAAATACCTGTAACACATTAATTCACAGAATCAGCTCTCCTGTTATGCTTTTAAATTATACTTAGTTTAGGCAGAAAGATTAAAATAAAAAAGGTACATGTAAAACACTTGTGGTAGAATGTCTAAAGTTTATAGTGTTGATGGTGGCACTTGGTAAGACATTCATTTCTTAAGTTATGAGCTAAAGATTTCGCATTAAGGCAATCCCTTCTTTAAGAAATCAAAACAAAACTCACTCCAGAAAAAAAAAAAAAAAAAAAAAAAAAGAAAGAAAGAAGAAGAAAGAAGGAAGAAGGAAGAAAGAAAGCTTGCACAAGCTTGCACATACACTACAGTACTTTGAAACAGATCTTCCACTCTTTAAGCCTTCTTCCCCTGCCTCCCCCCACCCCCTTTTCCTTTCAGGAAACAAAACTCAAGAAGAAAAAGAGAGAGAGAGTCAAAAGGTTACAGCCGGCTTGTAAGTGCAAAGAACGTGAGAGGCCCATTCTTCCCCTTAACACCTGACATCCCAGGGTACATTTGCTTCAGTACCAAGTCTGGTGGATTAGACATGCAGCTCCTATTGATAATGGAAACTGTGTATCTCATACACCATGCACTGCTACTTAAAGTTCTCCTCCTGCTCTGGCTTCTATAAATTGTTCTTCTTCCGCTTCACAATGACAAACTTAATTAATGAAAATTTGCATTCTGTCATAATAAGACCTTATCTGAGTCCCAGATAATGCACAAGAATTTCTTTCTGAAACTGTAATATGTGAAAAAGTTCCAGTAAAATTATGCATTTATTCTTAATTACAAATAAACATCAAGAGAGAACTTGATACAAAGCTAACAAATGTTAAAATCTTTGATATGTTTCATTGGTTTTGTGGTTTGTTTGTTTGGTTTTTTTTTTAAATTTAGATTGACAGCTTTCATAATCGTGTTGCAACATTCATGCTACCATTCCTGGACAGCTCAGAATGCACACAGGTTTTTCTGGTGTCTGCGGCTTAGTGAAGCAGGTGAAACACATCTAAGGCACATTTATTATAGCTACAGAACAATGAAAGAGCTGGAGAGAAATACTAAATAACTCCCATCTCAGGTGTAGCTTATTCGGCTGATGCTGTAGGAACAGCAGGTAATATATTACCTATAATTAGGTGCATCATTGTATGTAAATGGAAAAGGACTGAGAATAAAGTTAATTCTAAACACCAAAAGTCTTCAGGCAGAAGGACAAAACAGAAACAATTTTGATTAAGGTAGGAAAGCTATAGTTTGCAAAAAACAGCATGTAACTGGCCTATCTGCAACAAAAAGTAGAAGGAGAAAGTGAGAAATTATGGTTATTATATGATTGGAACCCTCAATATGGGAGGGACATCAACCTGATAAAGCAGGCCCAGAGGAGGGCCACGAAAATGATTAGGGGGTTAGAGTACCTCTGCTGCAAGGACAGACTGAGGAAGCTGGGATTGTTCAGCCTGGAGAAGAGGAGGCTCTAGGGAGATCTAATAGCAGCCTTCCAGTACTTGAAGGAGGCCTACAAGAGATGGTGGGAGACTGTTTACAAAATCCTACAGTGGTAGGATGAGGGACAATGGCTCCAAACTAGAGAAAAGCAGATTTAGATTGGATGTTAGGAACAGGTCCTTTACTATGAGGGTGTTGGAAAACTGGAACAAGTTGCCCAGGGAGCTGCTTGGGGCTCCATCCCTGAGATATTCAAGGTGAGGCTTGACAGGGTCCTGGGCAACCTTATCTAGTTGAGGATATCCCTGCTTACTGTGGAGGGGACTGGATTAGATGGCCTTTGGAGGTCTCTTCCAACCCAGACCATTCTATGATTCTATGATTACTTGGATTTTCATGCTATCAATAACAGCTATGATCTAATTTAAAGATAACGTCCTTTCAAGAAAAAAATCCATGCTCCAAGGTGAAGTAAATTTGAAAAATTAACTAACAAAACTGTGTCCTCGAGAGTATGGCAGAAAATGTGAATTCATTGTTTTTAGGACTGTCCTCTGGATCTGGTAGTGTGGTAGCTCTGCGATGTCGCTCAGCAGCTGCAACAGAGTAACGTCAGTCCCTGCTTCCTCTCACCCCTCACCTACCCCATCCTAAGCACCAGCCCTGTGTTTTCTTTTGCATATACAGGGCATCTGAACAAGTTTGAGAGGGATTTTTTTTCCCTCTTTTACTTTTTTCTTTTCTTAACATTGTTTTTTGTTTGCAAATGTTTTACGTTTTGTTTCTTGGATTTTGCAGACATCTTAGTCTGGTAGCTACTAACAGAGAACTGTCACAAATATTACAAGAGGAATCTGAGAATGGAAAACAAAGATCAAAGGGGCAGATGAAAATTCTGGCAATTTAGAGCCAAATCCACAGAAAAATACTGAGATAACTCAAATACACAAAACATCCAGTGGGAAGATCCCAAATAAGGTTTAAAAGAAGACTGAAGAGATCTGCAGCTCCTTTGAAAAATATTTTATAACTAGTAGGATAGGACTTCCCTGAAAAAATTGTTTGTTATAACTTCTTTAGGTGATTGTGGCAAAAAACTTGCTCCAGCTGATATGATTCCCAGGAAATGAAAACAAGTGGGTTTGAGGTTGTCATCTGGTGATTCACTGAAGAACTAACACTGTTATTTCTTTTAAGTCACTCAGGTCTTAGAAATATGAGTGATTACAAACACAGATATTAAAGAGAATTTGGTCATTCTAGAGCCAAGCATTAAGTAATAGTTGAATGAGGTCTGCTTTTCACCTTAGCAGTAGCCTGCCAGATGCCATCACCAAAAAACCTCACCACACCGGTCCACTGGCCAAGATAGTTGGATTCATCTTTGTTATTCAAGTGTGAAGTAACATTCATTTTGATCACATGAAACAAATCAGATGCATGCACAGACACTATCTTATTTTATCAATATTTACATTTGTCATAAATATTCCTATAAAATAAATCTAGTGCCAGTCTGTCAATATAGGAACAATGTAGTGTTTACATCCAAAAAAAAAAAAGTGCCAGGTTGGCCAGGAGGAAGGAAACTTACATGTACATTGGAGAAAGTTCATTAAGTAACTCTAGCCAGGGAGTTCTAGTCATAGAACCTACTCTAAAAAGGAGAGCATCTAGCTCTACTTAATATGAATGAATACATCCCAAAGCACTTGTTTGGTGGAGATCCTGCACCCTTACATGTCGCTCACAACATGAATCCATTCATGCCTGAAAACCCCATCCCATGTTTCCAATGTGGACAAACAGTTAATCTGTTCTTGAAAGAATCTTTATGTCCTAAAATGTTAGACAAGTTTGAAAACTGAAGCTTATAGTATGCATGGAAAAACATGGATGGGTAAAATTTCTGTCTGCATTGCCCATATCAGCATTTAACACGTGCTGTTAGTATAAAAGTAGGAAGGATTGTTACCTACTGCATATGTAGGCTCAGTATAAAAGCAGAGAGAATTGTTACCTACTGCACATGTAGGTACACCTTCCTGACAGAGGAATACAGATGAAAAAAAGCCTTGCTAATCTGTTCCTATTTATTTTCACTGAAGCTAATGCTACTTCTTTGTCTGTGAACTTTTTGTTGTGGATTGTTGGTTTTTTTAATTTGGTGTCATGAAAAACATGACCTTGCTGAAACTTCTCACTTAAAAAATTATTTCTCAGTAGAAAAATACCCCTAAAGTAGATTCTCTCTCTCTTACCAGGGAATGCTCTAGCAGTCAACTTCAATTTGCCTTAAAGACAAAAAGACATCTCTCTAGGGATAAAAATCAATCCCCAAACTGTCAGCAGCAACATACAAAGTTTAGAAATGTGCTTAATTCAGCACAAACAAATGCTTGTAAATTGTCAGGCCAATATGTGAGAAGTGACTCTTCTATTAAATAAAATCATGAGCTAAACAAAAAAACTAGAAAGGGGACAAAGACACCACAGTAGACATGTTTTATCTACCTGATAGCTATCAAGCACACTAGAACAGAAAAAAAAAAAAAAAGAACCACCCATTCTTTACTAATAGATCACTCAATATTGCTTTCATTGCTAGCAATTTAATTGGTGTGTTTAAGTGCATACCTTCTCCATACAGCTTGGCAGCAAGAAGCAATGTGGGACTCCAACTCAGATTTGCAGTCGAAAACTGATCCACACTCGTGAACAAGGAAACTGGTTTTGCAGCTTGGAGACATTGTCACAAACTGCAAAAACTACACAAACGACTCAAGCCTTTGCTGGCTACAAATATGAAACGTGGCCTTTTGTCCATCTCCCTTCAATGCCTGAGTAAGGTTAGAAACCATAGCTTGAAGTTCTTGTCTTTTCTTCTGTGCTTTGTGGTACCTGTGGAAACTGCTAACAGACTTCTGCCTTCCTGAGGCATTCCTGCCTCCAGGCGGCAGCAGGCTGACATACTGGAAACCACTTCTACACCCACTGCAGCAAAAGGGTCAGGTAAAGGATCTGGCTGGCTGGCCTACAGGGAGGCAATGCCACCTTTTCCATCTGGCCATTCTGTCTCCAGTCACCACTTCACCTCTAGACAAAGGGATGGGACTGTTTGGTGGATTTAATTCAAGCATATACCACATTCCTGCATACCATGCATTAAAACAGATCTACCAGAGACAGAACATACCAACAAAATTAATAATATAGCAGTGACAACTGCTATAGCAGTTTCTCCCCATCTGCCCTAGACAATGAGAACTTGGGCTTTTCCTTCTAGAAATGCATTTCCCACTCTAGTAGATGAGGCCACTTCTAAGGCAGATTAAAAGTCTTGAAACATGCTCAAGATTTGAGCAGAGCCCCACCCCAGATCTCCCTAGTCTTCACTGCAACAGCTTAATCCTTCTGCACTCCAGTTTCTGATCTGTAAAGTCTCCATCTAGAGTATCAGCTGTTTCAAGCATGAACACAAGTTTTACATGTAACTAATACAACTTTCAGTTTTGTTCTGGCACATGGTTAAAAACATCAGAAAGTCCTGAAACAAAAAAGTGCTGCTCATTGTGAAGAAGTATTTTGCCAAAAAAAAAAGTGGGCTATATTTTACCTAAAAAAATCCCAACAAAATCCAAACCCTGCAACAATTAAAAACAATAAAAATTAAAGAAAAAACAAGAAACCAAACACTCCAAAAATCTCTCCTCACCAAAAGAAAGACCAAACTCTCTGCTCATAAATGCATTAACAGAGATTCAAAGATCAAGTTTCAGCAATTACTGCAGAGTTACACCAAAACATCCCTAGGTGTTAAAAATTGAAGGCATGTTCTACAGTGCTGAAAAGTCCAAGATAAATCAAAGGGAAACCATACAAATATTTGAAAATGTGAGAAAGGGAAGGTTCCATACAACAAAAAAAGCAAGTGGGGGAACCGTTAAAGCAAGATCAGTAATAACCAGAGCACATAACAGTGCTATTGGAGGGTTCTTTTGTGTAGAATATAGAAGAAAAAAAAAGGACCAAGGTCCATGCTGGAAATCCACCACAAGAAAAACATGCCCACACGACATTACTATGCTTTAATGTTATTTTCTGTGAGTGCAGAAACACCATGAATTGTGAACTTTTATGCAGATCAAGGAAAAAAGGAAAAAACATATCCAATAGGAAAAAAAATCTAAGACAGAAGTGGCCATCTCCTTCTGCCATTACTTTCAGAGGTAACAATACAGCCAGATTTCCACACACTGACACGACATGCGATTTTGTGTATAAGGTTATACGTGCCAGAAAGAGAATGGCCATCACTAGTCTCTGAATCACTTTACTATAAAGATTTGTATTGATATCAGAAAGGATTGGAAAGGGAGGGGGGGAAACCCCACCATTTCCTGATTTATCTTGAAAGTCCAAACATCTAAGCTATTTTAAGGGGGATACTGCAGAATGGTCAGAAATCTTTTCATCATTACTTTACCAAATAAATTTTCTGATACACAAGATCAAAGGCAAAGATTAACTTAGGAATCCAGCCATCGTTTATTTTGGCAGTGTGCATATGTTAGTAGATTCTTTTGGCCCTCCCTAGGATTAACATTGAGTTTGCAGAGATGGCATGGGATTCACACAGAAATCTGAAAGTGTAATGCTATATTGCTTAGTTCAGTTACCCAGGAAAGTGAAGAAGAACAGCTGAACTATTTTGCATTCAAAAATAAGTCTGTACCTGTTACAGAAGAGAGAATAATCTCTCCTAATCACAGGTATTAGAGATCTCTCTTCTGATCTGGTTCCCTCTTCCAGATGTACACCATCAACAGACTTCTCGCAGTAACAGTTCTCATTATCAGAAATCTTCTTCTAAAATGAACATATAATTTCTTAATCCAATCACTAGTTGTAACTAATTATTTTACGCTGAATGTAAATATGTTGTTGCTCTTTGCTTCTCATACCAATAAACCATTTATTTACTTCTTTAAAAGCAGTTACTTCACTGATCTTTTCACAGAAGACACTGGCAGTTGTTCAGGTCCACAATATGTTATTTTCATTGGGTCCAAAGACAACAACAGTGCAAGTTCAGGCTAAAAGGTCACTTTAGACCAATTTAGGATCAAACAGATGGGGGGGGGCGGGTCTCAAGCATAAACCCCGATACTGCATCCTACTTTTGAAAGGCAGTGCTACATTCTGGTTAAGTCAAGCAGGGCAGTCTATACTGTCTAGAGTGCTTGTTGCCATACGCATACATCTTCAAGAACTTTATCATACTTTTAGTCTTTTCTTTGTATTTGATTTGATAAGGATGGAGGCTGTCACCTCTTCCAGTATCAGGAGCTACAATCCTAAGCACAAAATTAGTGGAGTTAAGCCAGCGTTTTTCAGAGTTATCAGCATTTTGACAGTGTCTGTTTAGTATCTTTGGCGGAGGTATTCTGCAAGCCAGGCTGAATCCATGCCCCATGCCTTCAGCAACTGACAGGACAGAGGACTCTGGGGGGCATCTTGTAAGGAGGATACGATCACAACTTGCAGGAATGCTATTGCAGAGTGAGTTGAGGGCTGTCCAGCTGGGACCTGCAGCCATTCTGACAGCAGCCTCAGGGTAACCTGCTGGGGTTTTGTTTCAGCAGCCAGGGGTCTGATTTACCTGCAATAATTGAATTCTGACAGTGCTGTTAAGGACTAGATTGGCAACCACATCTCAACTGCTGGAAAATAATTTACAGCTTCAGAGCTGTAGTCTAGCCACTCTTATGTTAAGTTACACTACCAAGGTACTGCCAGCAAAAGGAAAAATGAGAGCCTGTGCTTATCCTCTTCATGGCATCGCTCTTAACACTAAACGCTTTCACAACGTGCAGTCTACTCATCAGATGTCCTGAATGTCACTGCAACAGGAAGAGCAATGGAGACCGTGACCTTAAACCCTTACCCTAAAGGCCTATGAGGAGAACAGGCTGAAGATTTCCTGAGGGAATTCCTTTCCTGGGCTTACTAAGAGGTAACTAGAAGGCTGCTGTGCTTTCCCTGCCCACTGCATGAGAGCCAGACAGTGTCTGAACAATTACTGTTTGATTTGGGTTAAGAGTCAGACACCACCTGGGGCAACGTCCAGACTGCAGCAAGGGATACTGTTTCCAGAAACACAAATGACAGATGGGAATTTGCAAATGGTAACACTTTATGCATTTAGGGCATCACTGTGTTTCAGTGCAAAGCATTAAAACACAAGCATACGGCATTATTTGGGGTGTTTTTTTGCACTGAGCCATAGCAATGGCATGCAAATCCAACTTAACTTTCTGTGCTGTTCCAATTTTAGTCTGTCAGACAAATGTGCACCACATTATCTGGTGAGAGGGCACGGGGGCAGTGAAAGGGGGCTGCTGTATGACTGCGAAGGGGTGTTACTTTCAGAACTCCTTCATGTTATCTGATTTAAAGGGGTGGCAAACTACAGTAGGCCACTCACTAGTAACACCAGTAATGCAAAGCTAAGGAGGAAATAAAAAGTATACTCTGATTTCTGGAAATGTGCACACTTAATGCAAGATCTGCATTTCACCTTTGTCAGTAAATACATAGCTGGACAGAAACCACTCTCTAAAGCCACCAAATGTTTTGTGAAAGAGACTAATCTCCATCAAATGAACCTGTATTTTTCTACTTAGCAGACAACTACAGGCAACCAAACATTCATCATTGCTGTTTGCATGTTTGTGTTTGAACATTTGTATGTTCAAAGGTAAATGAAAATTTGCTAAACTTCTAATTCAGACAATATATTTTTTTTTTCACCTTTTACTGCCTTTCTTAAAATACTAGGTGGGTACATTACTCATTTCTTAATTTCTTCACTGACCCTATGCTGAATGGGCTGATGGCTTGAGGCTCATGGCATTATTTCCACCTTGTCTAAATGACCAAAAATTTGCAAACAGAACAACAAAACAAGAAATAAACTTTTCAAGTGCAAGGCTTTGGGGGAAGATAATAACCCATAATAAACTTTATGAAATTATTGCTGTTTGGGAATAATTCCAAGTGTAGAAAGACCACATGTTCCTATGCTTTTATAATGAAAAGGATTTCACAAACCTACTAACAAGCCAATGTATTTTTAATATTTGAGTAGCACTAATTTATGTACTCTCTGACTGGATAAATTGGCAGAGCAAAGCTACTTACAGATACTGAGCATGGACATGAGAAAGTTTCGTCTTTAATACAAGCACTCTCCATTTTCCTTTTCCAATACAATCCCTCAAGTGGAGTGGTCATTTGTCATTCGACACCTCAGAGTATCAGGTTATTGCTTAGTGAACTCTTCATGTTTATGTCTAAAGGAAAACTGAAGTGATTTCGAAGTTTAAAATGGCCCATGGCATTCAAAATGCCCTGCAAAAGCCTTAAGGAATGCACTTCCCTAGCCACAGCTCTAGTCTAACATTGCAAGATGCACAGCACATTACAAATATGCCCTACACTCTGACCCAGAGGGACTATCTTTGAGGTTGAGAGAGCACTTTGGTCTCCGTTCCTTTACCGACCTTTGGCTCGTTGCTGAGGCTGCTAGCCAGGGTGCCAATTAGTGCCACTTGATTGCTCTTCTCAAGTGCACACCCCTCTAGGAACCAGACTGAAGCTACCAACTCATTTCATATAGGTCATTGGATGTTGATGACTTTGGAAGAGACTGACTAAAGCCCAATTTGGATTAGCAGTTTAGCAAGAAGGTCCTGTGTCCCACTGCCCTCCAACCTCTCTCATGTATGTAATTTTAATATAGCAACTTCTATGCTGTAGATTGATGGCAGTTTCAGAGAGAGGGCCATTAGAAAAACCTTAGAAGCAAGTACCTTTATGAAGATTCACATAAAGTGTTACTGGAAAATTAAACCATGCCCTGTCCCCTTAACCTTTTGCTGTGTAGACTGCATTAAAGGATTTCACTAGAGTCAGAGGCTGAAGCTTACATTTGTGTTGCTAAGTGTTGGCATTCCAGTCAAAGACTGAGTTTAGAACCTGGGAGTCAACAAAGATCTTAACACTTTCAAACTTTTAGGACACAAATGGGATTTTTAGAGTGGTTTGGGTTTTGTTGTTCTGTTTGGGGTTTTTTTTTGTTGGCTTGTTTGGGTTTTTTTAAGAACAAGAAAAATTACATAATTATAAAGCCAGCTACACTGGCATCTTGGGGCCATTATCTCTTGTCCCCTCCCACCTAAGGAGAAAAAACCTACACCCACCTGGCTCCAACCTCCTTTCAAGGAGTTGTAAAGTGCACAAAGGTCTACCCTCAGCTTCCTTTTTCTCCAGGCTAGACAACCTCATTTCCCTCAGCTGCTTCTCACAAGATCCATTCTCCAGATCCTCTGTTTCCCAGAGAACCAGAATCTAAACTTCTGAAGAGCTGTGATCAGCTGTGCTGGTCTAGCTGGGCACATCACTGGTATGCTTCCACCACCAAACTAAGACAAGATTCAGAGACTCTTGTAATAGATTAACACAATGGGTAACCTGCCTGCTCCACCAACAAAGAAACGAGGGGAAGAGTAACACACAATGCTTAGGGTTGAGATAAAGAGATAAGTTTAATATAAGGTGAGATATCATACCTTGTCTAATAATACAATTCATGATCACCTTAGCTTAGCCTATTTGCAGAAGCAGCACACTGAAATACATAGGAGGAAAAAACCCAGCACAAAACAGAAAACTCAAACCAGTAGCTAGCTGACTCCCACCTATTCCACTGCCATGCCTCCAGAGGGAGACCTCACACCCAAGAATCCAGGTCCAGTGACTGGAACAGGAAGTCTCCAATCACAGGATCACAGGATGTCAGGGGTGGGAATGGACCTGAAGAGATCATTGAGCCTAACCCCTCTGCCAGTGCAATATGAACGTCAAGCCCCATAATACTTTGCTCCAGTTAGCACTTTCCCTTTTTGAAGCTGGCATGACTGCAGCATGGTTTGAGTAATCGCAGCAGGTTCAGTTCAATCCATGACATGTGCCCAGTTCTAGGCACCCCAGTTCAAGAAGAACAGGGACTTGCTGGAGAGCATACAGCAAAGGGCTACAAAGATGTTTAGGGAACTAGAATATCTGTCGTATGAGGAAAGACCACGAGAATTGGGTCTTTTTAGCCTGGAAAAGAGAAGACTGAGGGGGAGATCTCATCAATGCTTATCAGTACTCAAAGGGTAGGTGTCAGGGGTATGGGAACAGCCTCTTTTCAGTGGTGCCCAGTGACAGGAAAAGAGGTTACAGTCACAAATTTGAACATAAGATATCCATCTAAACACAAGGAGGAACTACTTTAAGAGTTCCCAGGGAAGTGATGGAGTACCCACCTCTGAAGACATTCAAAACCAGCCTGGACATGTTCCTGTGTAACTTGCTTTAGGTGTTCCTGCCTCAGTAAGGGGGTTGGACTTGTGATCTCCAGAGGTACCTTCAAACCCCACCATTCCATGATTCTGGGATACACTCCACTGTAATGAGCCCACTTCTGAAAACTCTAAGAAAAATGCAGTGGGGGAGTCTTATTTGCAAAGTGCGTATTAATTTAGGCTATAGGATATATGCAGTGATTAACTGTTTGCTGCTGTTAGTAGCTTCAAGTGTATTTTGTAGTATGATAATCTGTTGCTTTAAGCTGCAATTATCAGTTCTATTAACTAAATTTCTGTGAAATACTTCTTATAGATCCTATGTAATTTACTCCATTGCTCATCACTGCCCCTGGTACAACCATTCTGTGATGCATTCTTTTCCCTACATTCTCATTACTAATGCCACTGTGGAACAGAAAAGGCATGCAAACAGCACATGCAGTCTGGAGACTTTAGGAAGGGGAAAAAAAATCATATAATGCATAACATATAAAGCTCTTTCATCTCAGACTGATTTCTTTTAGGCACTTCAGTGCCTTAACCAATTTGCAAGAGGTGCAATAATTTTTTTTTTCAACCACAGCAATTATCTCTGGTGTAAGGCAATCTCATGACTGCATCCATGGTGAAGGAACTGGCATTACAGGTCACAGCAGCTGCTGAGATAGCACAGTTTTCATATGCAATCAGGGGTGTCACTACTAGAAGATGAAGGTGTTACAAACTTTCTGTGTATCTAATCCAGCTCAGAGACATCTGTACTTTGGAAGTATGCAAACATTCAGCAAAAATAGAAGGATATCTGCTCAGCAGTTCAGCTACTTGAAGTGTTCCATTTCCTTGACTCCTGCTCATCTTTGACAGATGATTGTAATGCAATAGCTCAAAAGGAGATAGGAAACAGGAGACTGCAACGCCCTGACTGCAAAGATCTGATGCATTGCGTTTCAAAGGTGCTAGCAGCAAGAAACACAGTAAGTTAAAAGATGACAAGAAGCGAACATTCAGGGATAAATATATATGGCATATTGTATGAAGAGTGATAATATTGTGGATCTACTGGAAAACAACTGTATGGTAAAGCTTTGTATCTAAGAGTTAAGTTGGTTAAGCTAATTAAAAACAAACAAAAACCCCAACCACAACAAACAAACAAAAGCAAAGAAAAATGTTTTCTGTAGTGTGGGCTATATGTAGGAGGGCATGAGAAAGCAATTGGGGAATTTTGTGTTTCACTTGCTCCCAATAATGAGAGCATCCCACAGTCAAGTGGAAATGGGAGCTGACCCCTGCTTGTACTGAGGCCAGGTTACATACAACTCACAGAATCACAGAACATTAGGGGTTGGAAGGGACCTTGAAAAACTTATCTAGTCCAACTCCCTTGCCAGAACAGGATCACTCAGAATAGATCACATAGAAACACATCCACGTAGGTTTTGAATGTCTCCAGAGGAGGAGATTCCACAACCCCTCTGGACAGCCCATTCCAGTGTTGTCACTCTCACAGTGAAAAATTTTTTACCTACATTCATGTGGAACTTTCTGTGCTCCAGATTGCACCCATTACCCCTTATCCTATCATTGGACATCACTCAGAAGAGCCTGTCTCTGTCCTCCTGACAATCTGTTATGGATTATACAAAATTAATATTGATACTGATTTATTATTTTTGGTGTTAATATCCAGGCAAAAGTTAATAAACTGTGAAACTATATTTATTAATATTGGATCTCACCAGAAAACTTATTTACGAGGTTCAAATGCACCGTTGTGGGTATCTACACAGAGTGAAGCAGGTAATTCAAACAATTAAGGAAAGCTAACAAAAATATAACAACTAAACTGGAAAGAGAATCTTGCAGCCAATATGATACTTGCTGTCTTGGAGGATTTGAGAGGTGGCTCCTTTCTGCTGAAGCAGAAGGCTAAACAGAATTTACAGTTACCAAATCAGAACTTTAACTACAAAGAGGCTTTTAGAATATTTACTCCCAAAATAGTATCTCTGGATTTCCAGGGCTGCATTATAGTCTCAGACAGTACCCAAACCCTTGAAGGAGTTGCTGTTGGTGATATGGGAGCCATTAGAAGCTTTGTAGTTTTCTCCAGGGCTCTAGCTGGAAGCTGGGGTTTAGCACAGTCTCTGACCTGGTCTTGATTCCTTCCAGGGCAGAAGGTGTGCAGGCAGACATGATGTCTTGCTGATGGCCAATTCTTGCCTACAGCTTGGAGGCACTTAATGCCTTCTCCTGGTAAACTGAGGTACAGCAGTTTCCAGGTGGACAAGCTTGTACATCAAGCTAGTCTGGAGCGTGAGGCAGAGCACAGAACAATGTGACAGAGCAGAGGGCAGTGGCAGAGATCATGAGGCAAAGCACGCTGTTTTTACCTCACCCACATCTTCTGCCAAGTGCCTGAGCGTGATGGATCACTTGGCCACAGAGATTCACCAATCAGGATAGCACTTTGCCAAAACTGACCATCTTAGATGAAGCTAGGGCTTGCTTTACCATTATTCGGGATGACACAGGCCATGCATAAACAAGCACGTGCACCTTGTTTACTACTAAAGTAGACTGGATGTCTCTAAGTCTTTTCTCTTCTCTTCCTGCTTCTCCCCCTTCAGCAGAGGGGAAAGGGGATCACGGGACCATGCCTGGGCAAGCCAGGACCTGTATCAGGCCTATACTGGCCTTCCACAACACAGTCGCCCTTCACATATCTAGATTCATTAATGAGGTCAGTCCTCCGTCTCCTCTTCTCCAAGCTAAAGAGACCCAGCTCCCTCAGCCTTTCATCATAAAGGAGACGTTCCCTTCATCATCTTTGCTGGACTCATTCAAGCAGTTCCTTGTCCTTTCTGAACTTAGGAGTTCAGAACTAGACATAATATTCCAGATGTGGCTTCACTAAGGCAGAGAACCTTGCTCAGTCTACCAACCACTCCCCTTCTAATACACCCCAGGACACCACTGGCCTTCATGGTCACAAGGGCACATTGCTTGCTCATGGTCACCCTCTATCCACTAGGATCCCCAGGTCTGTCTCCTCTGTGCTGCTCTCCAACTCAAAGGGGAACATGGAAGTTGCAACACTACCTTTGCTCTAATCCTATCCATTTCTGTATGACATGATTGCTGGGAGTCCTGGATTTTCCAAATGGGACTGAATATGCCCTTTGTGGCATCTCTTTGCTGGTGATTCCTGCTGCTATCCTAGCATTTTACATCTGCTTTGTTCAGGTTGAAATGTCTACGATAATTCATGAAAACACAAAGAATAAGTTAAAAAACCCCAAACCCTCTCTGTTATTCATGTTTCTTGAAGACTGAACTGAGGAGAGCTGTCCCAATGCCTTTTAAACAGAAAAAAAGATACAGCAACTGCAAGGCTGAATTGTTGACTGCAGAACTGGTCTTTACTTGTATGGATGAGAGAAGACCACTTATACCCTTGGATATTTAGTACTTTACAAGGAGGGTTTTACAATATTGTAACAAAGAGAGGCATCTTGCTACCAGGTCACATTCTATATATAAACCAGAGCTGTATCATTTATGAAATAAATTGAGACAGTGACTACCTTCCTGCATGTAGGTAGGAAGAGACAACTTCTAGAAATTGTTTTAAAAAAGAGCTGGAGAAACTCCTATTAAAGGAATGACATTTTAAACACAAGGAATAAAGACGAATTAAAGCTGCCTGTTTATGGACATAGCAGATAGATCCTGAAAGTCTTTAAGCCAAACCTGATCATCTTTTTAAAATCTATGTTAAAGCCCAACAGAAGCAATAAGCTTGAGACAGCTTTATTTAGTGTGGCACTATGGCCTCTAGTAGGTCATAGGGTCAAAGAATATCCGTCACTAGGGCTGCCTTTTCTGATGGTTTAATCTTTGAAACCTTCCAATGAAACTGTGTGACCCACAGTTAGCAAAAACATGTGAAAAATGGCCTAAGTGCATATTTGGTTGCACATCACATCATCAATTACCAACAAGACTATTCTCAACAATGAATTTTCACTGAAATCAACCAAGGAGTAAACAGGGAAACAGCATTCCCACTCTCACCTTTGTCTATCAGCAGACGTCACCACGAAGAACTGATTGTCTCACTCCCCTAGTCACGCATCTGCACCTGGAAGTAGCTGCTCACCTCTGCCAGACCAGACACCACTGCCACGTGTACAAGTATCTTGTCGGTTTGTCACGTTTTGATCTGCTAGCCAGAGAGGCAGACTGCCCACCTGCCAAGGGGAGGGAGTCACCCTCCCACCTTTTTTAAATTACTTTACTGAGCCCCACATGCAACTCGTTTGCAAAGCATCAGCACTAACACCTGACTGCATTATGGGTTGAAGACATAAAATGGTGGTGACTATATGCTTGACCCTATAGAAAAACAGATGATTTCAGGAAGACCAGGGACACCTTAGATCAGGAATGTCAGGACATGGCATGCAGAGTCTGATGTAGCTACAAGAATTTGGTGCCCACAGGAGTCTTGGTTTCCCTGCCAGCAGCACCATCAGAGGGCACAGCCTGGAGAAGTGCCTCAGTTCCCCATGGTACAAGCAGGGCATCATGGTCCCCTTTAGCCTCACTACCTCTCCAAGCACAACCTTCCAGATCACAAACACAATTCCAGTTTTATACATTCTTTCAGAAAAAGGGTTTGTGACTTGATTAGAGTTAACATTGTTCAAATATCTTTACTTGTAAAAAAAGATATATTAAAAATATATTATTAAAGAGATATTCACCCTCAAACCAAGGCACTCAAATCAAACATAAAAGAGCAGGAAAAACTAACTCACTTAACAGTGTAACAGCATGCTGGCACTGCAGAAAAAACACAAAAGTAATAAAAATAACTTTGACCTTAGATGCTTTCAAAGTGTAAGATACTGATGGAAAATTATGAACCCAATTTAAGAAACATATTTTGCTCTGAAATCTCCTTTTTTTTCTTTGTGATATGAAATTTTGAAAGCCTCAAGCATTTTTTTTTCAACTTCAAGATGAACTGCAAGAAATTAATCTATCATTTGTTGAAAAAATCCCTTAAATAATGACAATACTTTAATACCTCCACAGCAACCACCATTATTCTACCTCTCTTGGGAAGGTTTCCAGACATGTGGGAGTGAATTAGGAGCTAAACATCTTTGTAAACACAATTTGAGCAGTGAGTTAAGAGTACAGTTCCTAAAGCACTTGAGAATATATATGAAGCTTCTTGGTCATTTGGCCTCCTAGCATTTTTTATTCATCTTCCCATCTCTGTTTAGATTGAAGGTATATGCCAGTTTATTTTCATAGCAAAAGATGGCAGCTGTAACAGAGACTCCAGAACACATTTCAAAATTAGTATTTCTGAGGCTCCCTTTCTTTCATGTTCCTATTACAACTATACTAGGGAGAAAAGACTATGTATCTGAATAATAGGGAGGAAAATCTACAGATGAAAATCACAGCTTGTGTTCTGTACTCTGCAAGTACATTCCAGGCCAAATTACAAAGTCAAAAATAAATATCTTTTGCGTAACATCCAATGGGGTGAATGATTCTGTTTTATCAAATCTTCAACTTTTCTTTCCTATGTTACATTGCCAGATTCGGTGTTCAAACATCTTACAATCAGCAAAAGAAGTTGAAGAGGCAAGAAGACAGGTAAGTCTTCTAGCAGGTCTAAAGGAGGGTTCTTAGCTTATTACACCCACACAGCCTTTTCTGGAAATCTCCACTGTCTCTTTTCAGTAGTTTATAGAGCAATTTTCTTAACTGCAAGCTCACAAAATCCTGCACACAACACAATTTGCATGGAAAGGCAAAAATGCAAAGGTGGAGTAGCAGCAAGTACTTCACCAGTGTGTACTTGCTGTTAAATCTAATGCTTCTGGCAAGATGCAGCTCATCACCCTGACTAACTTTGCACAACACATGGGCTAAGTCTGACGCTTCCTGAGCATCAGGAAGGAAACTCACTCAGCATATGCCATAAAATTGTTTTGTTTATAAGCAGTAAAATGCAGAAATATGGGAGAGAAACAAAACTCCCTTCTTCTTTCTAAGAAAGAGGAAATATGTTAAGAAGAATGGCTGTAGAAGGCATATGAAACTCCAACCAGACAAAAGAGCCCGACTGGTCCTGCATGAGTTTTTGCTCTCAAAATTCCTTGCTCTTTGTGGAAGAAAGTGGACTTCACTTTTATACAGTTTACTCAAAGAACTAATTAGAAAAGAAAATCTCAGAATTCAATAATATAACAATATTTTAAAATCTTAGCTGGAGTTACACAACTTTATAGACTAAAAAGTGCTAGCCTGCCATTCCTGAAGGTACTCAGTTTATTTATTTATTGTACATACACATGTTAAGCAATATCAGTTACGTTACACAATCCAGTGCATATGTATTAGGAAACTGCAGAACTAATGTGCAATATAAATGCAGCTTAAATGCTTGTCTAGGCTTGATTAACAAATAGTTTATGATGTAGTCTTTTAATACAAAGCACTAATGTTGCTTGATTTAATGTACAAGATAGACACTGTCCATTTGAAGACTGGCTCACTCTGCATATTCTCTTTTGTTGCATTGCTCATATTTTAATCATCTGTAGTGGGCATTATTTCCTACACATGGCTCAAAACCTGCTCTGCAGATAAATGTATTTATTTTGTCCAGGTCTGATGCTAATCATTATAGGATACAAGGGATTCAGACTTACTGTTGTTTTTTTTGGTTTTTTTTTTCCTGAGCCTTAAAGAAGTCTACATCTGTCTCCTACAGATGACAAACGTGCACAGAGATTACAGCCAGATAAATACAGGTACACACAATCTGAGACATTTGGCACATGAGCTGGAATAGTAGATAGCAATATTCATTATTCTATAAACTCAAACCACAACTCCCTAGTGACTTCGGGAGTAGATGTGGGTGTTCAACACTTCTGATTAATCAGAGTATAAGATCTCACAGTCAGCACGCTGGGGAATAAACACAGGATATGAAAAATGTACTGACTTCACTAAACATCAGTGGCAGGGATGAGACTACAGGGCTATTTTTCAGACTCTTTATCTAACTTCTCACCTGTATATTTCCTTTGCTGTAGTGTTTGATTTATCTAGTACATGCCATCCAACGGCAAGAAATGAACACTCTCCTCCACTGCAAAAGCCTAGGTAGGCAAGTCTAACTTGTAGTCTGGATAAGGCAGAAATCCCCCAGGAGGTGAGGACATTGCAGGGAGAGAGAAAGAGGCAGCATGTGATTGGAGTTGCCACCTTTGGAGGTGTTCAGAAAAAGACTGGATGAGACACTTTGTGCCATGGTCTAGTTGACTGGACAGGGATGGGTGATAGGTTGGACTGGATGATCTTGGAGGTCTTTTCCAACCTGGTTGATTCTACGGTTCTATGTAGTTACAGACCATGTTCTAAGTTACACGAACAAATGAGCTCTCTTAAATGACTTCAGATGACTTACAACTTCTAGCACTCCATTTTGTTACATTAAAAATACTCGTCCTAAATTATTTTTCCATGCTATTGCCATAGGAAATCCTGTGCTACATACGCTACAAGAGAATTTTGTAAAGATTATAGAGGACCAGAAAAAAGAGTATTTCCAAGATGTATCATTTCCATATATAACTGTTTCTAACTTTATGCATGTAGTGCTATTTCAGGGATGTTTTGTGGACTTTTGTGATATGTGTATGTGTGTGTGTGATGGGGAGAGTTATTTAATACATGGAACTAATTTCATGTGTGCCCCTGTTGTGAAAAACTATACATGACTAATAGTCCCACAATTAAGAATGTACTTTCCATTACAATTATTGAAGAATAAAATTGAAGTTTCGTTCAGTCACTGAGATCTGGATCACTTTGAAAGACTGAAGGAAAAAAACCAGAGTTCACTACATATCTGAATAACCAAGGCATGACCATCCACAGCAGGACTTCAATACTCTGGGGCAAATTGCAAATATGCCATTAAAAGTATCACCTAAATAAGCCCAAAGGCTTCACCAGAAGAAACATTCAAATGTTTGTGATATATTTCTTATTGTCATTAGCATTTTGCATTTTCGTCTGTGAATCGAATGGCATTTCTTTTCCACTTAGACAGTAGAAAATAGCTCGGCCCTTCTCAGTATCAAGTTGCATTTTATACATCCCAGGCCATGCGGGTAATGCCTGCTAGGTGATCTCCTCTTTGGGGAACCGGTCTGGAGTCTGTGTAAAGGAGGAGGATGCCCGCCCCTGGGCACGGTGCTCTCCAACGCCGGACCAGGAGCATCCTCTAGCGGCCAGCGCCTGGGGAAGTCCCTGCGTCCCCCAGAAACAAGAATCTTCTGGAAGACGAGACAAATCAGCAACTGAGGGAAACGAGCAGAAGCCAAGAAGATACTCACAGGATGAAGGATGTTTTTTTCCAGTCTTATTTATGCCCTCATGTCAGAGGAGCTCAGAATAGCACAGAGACCTCCCTCTACTCCAGAAAACCCTCATCAGCAACGAATAAGCTCAGCAATGCTTGATATAAGAAAATAACAAAACAAAACCAACATACAACATCCCCTCCAACAACAACTACTACTACTACTAATAACAATAACACCACCTCCCCCAAAAAAACCCAAACACAAAAAAACCTACAAAAACCCTCACCAACCCACCCACAAAAAACCCAAAGCAGCCACCAACAGCAAAAAAATCCATATCAAATCAAACCAAAACACTCCACAAATCCAAATGTTTTTAAAGTGATATAAAAATGAAGATGAGAAAGGTGCTGAGAGATACAGGTGGGAACTGTGTACAAAACTGTGTGAAGTGTGTTACATTTGCATTAATATTGTAGTCGCTTCACTTAAACAACAGCCACATTAGATTCTAATTACCACACACTGCAAAAGAGGGGCCAAATGTGAAAGAAAGAAAAAAGAGCAATCACATATGCTTGCCATTTCCACAGCCCATAAAACAATCTCATTGTGGTTAAAAAAAAAAAAAAAAAGTCAGAATTAAGAATTGCCCAGTAAGACTTCCCCAATTTAACTGCTTGGGAACTTTACAGATTCTGGCACAGATGTGGACTGAAATTTAGCTCTCTATGCTTTTATTATGATCTAGGATTAAGGCAAGGAAAAAGCCTACACTGTTTGAAAACAGTTTGCTAGGACATAAATCACACAGCAAAGTCAAGCAACTAGAAAGCAAAGCACAAGTGCCTAATATCTTACAGGCAATGAAGACTGCATCTGGACTCAAGAACTGGCCACTTTCAGAGTTGCAGGATAGGGAACAGGACAGAGAGTAGACCGGGGTTTGGTAGCAACACCAACTCTTGTGAGGCTCCCAGCCTCACAGCTGCACTCTTTTCTCTCTTCCTTTGATCAGCTGCTTTCTCTCACACAGCATTTGCCCTCCAAACACATCAAAACCCAGCATGTTCACTTGGACTGTTCTTAATATCCTAACACATTTGGGCCATGCCTGGATTAGGAAAACAGGTAGCATACTTTTCACAGGTATGACAGTAATAAAGTGCATACAGTATATTTATAAAAATGACTATGTTTGACTTCCAGGCAAAGCCTAAAATTAGTCACATCCTAATAGGCAATACAGTTAAATAAATTTTGCTTATTTACCTTTGGTTTCTACTGAGGATCATATTGGTGAAACTTTGCCACCTCTTAAAGCAGACTGTATTTTTCTGTCTTCTTGTGAAAGGAAAGTATGACTCAGTCTTCTTCCATTTCTGACTGGATGCAGGTAGAGACAGGGCAGAGGGCCATGCCAGAAGCAATGACTAATCCACCATGTGTCTTTCTGCATTAGCCACGACCTGGCATAAAGAGTGGTGCATATGTAACCTGCACTCCAGAAATCTCGGCAAGACTGCTCAAGGATGCTGGCCCTAATATGCCCATCACCAAAGAAAATAAATTTAAATATTGCTAATTTTCACTAGACCCACGAGACATACCAAGTACAGTGCATTGAGAGCAGTATGTCTCCCACACTTTTTTAAATGAGCAAACATCACAGGGAAAGAAATACAATGGCTTCTGGCAGTGATAACTATCCTTCAGGTATGTAACTTGTGCTTCTATCAAGGATTCCTGGTGACTAATTCTTAAGCATATGGCAGAGACCATATGCATTACTGATGCAATCTTACAAAACATTTTTATACTTCAGTATAGTCAAAACCAAAAGAACTTTCTGGTAAAAACACAATGCAGTGGGGAACCAAATTACATTCTTAAATTTCAATCAGGCTCCAAATCACATCATGACAGCACAGACATTTGCAAGTGGCAAATTTGCCAGTCCTTTCTGGTTTTCATGATTTTGTGGAAGTATTAGAAGGCTGACTGATGAAAAATTGCTCTAATCACACTCTTTCTTTAACTGATCTGGAATCTGGCTAGGCCAGTGTAAATTGAGGTCTGTCTGAAAAACTAAAGAAAAACCAAAACAAAAACCCCATGGGCAGGTGATAAGGTATTGCTGTCTATGATACTTCACTATAAGCCAATTATGAGGACATCTGAAACTTAAACTCAGTGACAAAAGTATAACATTTCATCCAGCAGAGAAACAGAGACCAATCAATGGCCTTAAAGAAGTCAGGGTGCAAACAAGAAAATTAAGTTCTTTTCAGCCCTGTTGTAGTTTATAGGTCAAAACAGCTAAAGAAACCTGGAGTCTTTCACTAAATGTGTAGGGAGATAATTACTCAGCAACACTTGAGAAGTTATAACGTGTTTTATCTGAGGCACAAAGTGAATACTAATGTTTCAATAACTAATTACTTTGCAGGTCTTCCTAGTGAGAAAACTGCTAAAACTTTGTGATTTCTCTTGCTTTAATTTCAAGAATTTTCATCTAAATTCTCCAAAGGTCATTCAAATATACATTTAAGTAGCAACAGGTATTAATCAACACAAAAGAAATGTAAGGATATATCAGATGGCACTATGCTTTGTTATCTTGTGAAGTATGCAAAACTGTTCAAAGAATCACAGAATGCTAGGGGTTGGAAGGGACCTCTGCAGATCATATATCCCAAACTGCCTGCACAAGATAGCATCCAAGTGGGATTTGAATGACTCCAGAGATGAGAATCCACCACCTCTCTGGGCAGCCTGTTCCTGTGCTACTCCACCCTCAATGTAAAGAAGTTTCTTCTCATGTTTAGATAGAACTTCCCGTATTCAAGTCTGTGGCCATTACTTCTTGTTCTGTCACTGGGCACCACTGGAAAAAGACAAGCTCCATCCTCCTCTAAATACCCTTTAGGTATTTAGAAGCATTGTTAAGATCCTCACTCAGTCTTCCCCAGACTGAAAAGCCGCAAGTCTCTCAGCCTTTCCTCATAAGAGATATGTTCTGGTCCCCTAATCATCTCTGAAGCCCTTTCCTATACCATCTCAAGCAGTTCCTTATCCTTCTTGAACTAGACGCAGTACTCCCAATGAGGCCTCCCCTGACCTGTTTGCCACACTCTTCTTGATGCATCCCAGGATACCATTTGCCTTTTTTTGGCCAGAAGGGCACGTTGCTGGCTTATGGTTATCCTGTTGTCCACCAGGACTCCCAGATATTTTTCCACAGAGCTGCTTTCCAGCAGGTTAGCCACTGACTTGCACTATACTTACTTTGAAGCTCTCAGGTTGGCTTAAAGGTTTTTGATATGACAAAGGCAAAACTAGGAAAACCTCAGGCTTTTATTAGACAAATAAAAAGAGATGAGGACAGATAAGCATTGTTTGCCCTCTTGTGTTGGTTACTTCGGCTTCCAGCAAGGCTCTTGGGATAAAATCAAAACTATTAAGAACGGGTTAAAAGCAAAGAAACAGAGTAGAAAAATAAGTCTTGACAATAAGGGAAATATACCAGAGCAATCCCATGACAGATCTATACCAGGACTCGTTTTATTCATGATACAGTTTTTGTTACATGAAATAATAAAAGCAGAAGGCGTAGTAAAAAGACTTTGTTATGAATACAAAATCATTTGTGTAGCCAAATGTGTAGGGAGAGTTACAGTTGATCTTGTCATATCAAATCATTACCTTGTAAAATAGGAAGTGAATTTTGCTGTTTCCAAGTGTAAAATAGTGCATTTGGGAGAAAAAAAAAGTCAAATATCCATATATATACATATTGGTGCACACAGATCTGTATGCAAGACAAACAGAATATTAGAAACTTAGCAGAAAGAAAAACAAAACCAAACCAAACGAAAAAAGCTATAATAAAGCCATTATGATAAAGATTCAGTTCGGGCACCGTTCTAGTGACCTTGCCAAATTAAAAGAGAGACAAGAGCTCTGTAAGAAAAAGGCAAGAGAATGGTGTGAGAACTTTTCTGTACCAGGATAAATTAGAAAGCTATAAAATCACTAACAGGATAGAGACTGTAAGGCACAATGATTACTCACTCTTTCCAACTAGAGAGTCTCAAATACAATGATCAGGCAAGAGCTTTAAAGCATGTAAGAGAAGCATATTTCCACACATCTTGTATCTAGATCCCAGAATTCATTACCACAGAATAAAAAGGACTTCATCAAGTGCAAATGTTTGGGTTTTTTTTAAGTTGATAATATATGCAAGAAGGTAAAGTGTATCCTATTAACACAAAGATAGAAATATAACTTTCTTAGGACAGTCAGCTGCTTGATCCACTAGAAGATGAGAGAATATAGTGAGGAAGCATCATCAAATTGACCTATTCTTCATGTTTTCCCACTTTTTCCATTCTTAAGCTCTGTACTCACCAGTGAGTAGGCTGAGAGTACACAAGAAGTTAGGAGTGGACACAGCTGGGACAGCTGACCCAAACTGATCAAAGGGTCACGTCCAGCATACAAAGCTGTGAGAAGTAAGAAGTGGGGAGGGCACATTCTGAGTGATGGTATTTGTCTTCCCAAGTAACCATTTCTCATGATGGAGCCCTGCTTTCCTGGAGATGGGTGAGCACCTGCTTGCTGATGGGAAGCAGTGAATGAATTCCTTGTTTTGGTTTGCTTGTGGCTTTTGCTTTACCTATTAAAGTGTCTTTATCTCCACTCATGAGCTTTCTAGTCAGATTCTCTCCATTCCACTGGAGGCAATGAGCAAGCAGCTAGGTGGAATTTAAGTGCTAGCTGGGATTGCACCATGCCAAAAGTCCTATGGTCATCCTACACACATAGCAATTAAATGAAGAATTGGACACTCCTTGATAACCCCAGTTTTATCTTATTTACACTTGTGTGCTAAAATGTGCATTTAAATATTGATTCTTAACAAATTATTAAGACTGTATTAATGCTACTGATACCATCACCCAGTATTCCTTCAATACAAATAGATTAAAAAGTTAAAATGAGGAGAAAAATACGTAACAAAACATATTCTCACATGTAGCTGGCTTTCAATTTTTGGTTCACCACAACGTTGCAATTTTGATTTTTTTTTTTTTTTTTTAATTCTCTAAACACAAATGTCCACTGTTAACTTTGCTTTCATCAGATAAAAACACTGCACTAGTCCCATCCCCAGTACATTCTTTGAAACCATGAGAAAAGCATGGGGACAGGAAAGGATGCTGTCCTCTGCAACTTGCTGTAGGTGAACCTGCCCTGGTGTGTGTGTGGTGGAGTAGGGACTGGACTAGATGATCTCCAGAGGCCTCTTCCAACCCCTATCATTCCGTGATTCTATGGAAGGACAGGAAGTGTTTCAAAACTTTCAGGCTTAAGATCTAAACAGTTAGACTTCAAATACATGCCATTCATCAACTGATCAAATAGAGAAGAAAGCAAAAAAAAAATTTGAAAATCCCTTAATGTGCTTTAGAAGTGGGGTGCAGGCTGCAACTATATTCCACCCCATTTAAAACAAAAAAAGGTTGCAAAAGTATATGGAAGAAAGATAAAGTTAGTTGGCCATTAAGTAGTTTAAACTGCACAGTCCAGGTCCAACAGCCACTGCTGACTTCCTTTCCTTTTCACAGAATCATAGAATCAACCAGGTTGGAAGAGACCTCCAAGATCATCCAGTCCAACCTATCACCCAACCCTATCCAATCAACTAGACCATGGCACTAAGTGCCTCATCCAGTCTTTTTTTTTAACTCCTCCAGGGACGGTGACTCCACCACCTCCCTGGGCAGCCCATTCCAATGGCAGAACACTCTCTCTTGTGAAGAACTTCCTCCTAACATCCAGCCTAGACCTCCCCCGGCACAACTTGAGACTGTGTCCCCTTGTTCTGCTGCTGGTTGCCTGGGAGAAGAGACAAACTCCCACCTGGCTACAGCCTTCCTTCAGGTAGTTGCAAACAGCAATGAGGTCACCCCTGAGCCTCCTCTTCTCCAGAGCGAACAGCCCAAACTCTTTCAGTCTGTCCTTACAGGAGAGGTGCTGCAGCAACTCGTGACTCTTCTCTGCACACGCTCCAGCATGTCCACATCTCTCCTGTAATAGGGGCTCCAGACTGGATGCAGTACACCAATGGCAAACCACTCTCTCTGTCAAGAACTTCCTCCTAACATCCAGACCATAGTCAAATCTATCAGTCACCTCTTGATAAGAAGTGCCATTAAATAAGACTTTTTCAGCTCCAGTTTTATTTTAACATGCCTTGCCTACTGTTGGGTAGGAAATGATATCACTGATGTATCAAAATGCAGGATAAACAGTGCTGAAGTTGTGTATTGTCTTTATTCACTCTGAGTAATGCTTTTCTCTTCAATAATCTCACAGTGACTTGGGAAAATCTCGGTGTAAGCTAAGGTTTTTACAGACATCTGGCTTTATGAATTACTCCACTATTGTATGGTTTAGAGAGACTAGAAAGAAGAGAAAAATGTCTGTACCCAGCTGTCGGAATAATAGATGACTGTGATATTTTTTTGACTTTACACAGACTAAATAGTACTGTTGTGCACTTCTTAGTAGATAGAGGCTGTCCTATCCTCTCCCTAGCTATAGTTATAAAATTACACAATGATCTCTGAATAAAAAACTCCCAACAAGAACATATCCCCCCAAACAAACCAACATAAAAAAAAATACCAGTAGGTGTATTTTTTAATGGTTCACTTAGTCTACTAGCTCTTTTGAAAACTACATGGCAGATAGATATCATGAAAGACAAAGAGTATACATGAGATGATCTTGCCTGGACTCTCAAAACTAGTGAAAAACATTCAACAGATTTCAGTTTGTGAGATCCAGAGTGGAGAAAGAACAAGTTTTATCTACTTCCACTGCAAGATTTGCCCATACTCTCTCAAAGAACAGGTATGACAGTTTAAAGATAACATGTATCTTACAGTTTCAAGTAAGCAGATTTCATTCACAGGTAGTATCTACAACTTACTGAAAACTGTTCAGTAACAGAAGACCTATAAACTGCAGATCTCCTTTCATTAGTCAAGTTCCATGGCCTGATGTTTGCCCCTTACACACAGATACTCTTAAACTGCACTGCATGAACTGATGATCTTCCCACTCATATCAGCACCTAGGTTCAGTTATTGCTTATTTGACATTTGCAATGGGTGAAACAGATTCTTTATGATCTATCTTATAATCAATGCACAGTTTTAGTACATATGGCCCTTACCTTGTCAAAAGGAAATTCATCAGAGAGAAACTTGCCTTTACTGACCATTTCTTGTACAATAAATGAATACAAATCACATTTAACTCAGAGAGGTAAGATGCACTGTTTGTGAATTAACATATCAGGTTTTACTTGGATTGCCTTCTGTCTCAGTACAGAGCTTAATAGCAGGATACTGCTGAATTCACTGCTCCACAAGCTGGCAGCAGTCTGAAGAATCAGTTTGTAAATGATTGTTTATGACAAATGAATTATACAAAAGTTTAGAGTTAAGTATTTGCTGTGCTGATAATTTAGAAGGTAAGATGGGGATCATTTAATGGAATCTGAAGTGTGACATGGTTGAGATTATAGTTTACACTTTCATTACTACAATAGCATTTTAACATAGTATTCCACAGAAGTAATGGCATAGAACATACTGCAAAATCACATAGTTGCATACGTACAAGATCTCCTGTTTTTGATCAGTACTAGTATTATGTGACCTAAAACAAATGTACATTATTTGCCTTCCAAAAAAAACCCCAACAAACCCACCAAACAACTAAACTCAAAAAAATCAAAAAGCAAAGAACCAAACCAAAATAACTCTAAAAAACATCCCACTAAAAAACATCCCACCAAAAAAACCCCACCAGGAATTGAAAGCTCTGAAGCAATACATGCACTGAGATGTTCGATAATTAAAACAGAAGGGCAGTTCAAATGAATCCAAGCTTTCAAGAGCAGTTAAAATATTAAAAAACAAAACAAAACTAAACAGGCCTGGGCAATGGAAACAGTGCCTGTTTTCACACAATGCTATGTGAAGTATTTCCCTTCCAAGAGAAAAGTTAACACAGTTGTGAAACGATCTTAGTAGCAATTCTATCCTTAGGTAACATTGTACAAGCTATTGCTCATAGAGTGCTTCAGGCAGGCAAATGTCATTCTTAAATAACATGGGAGGCATGCAGAGTTGGGAGTCAGAGTTCACTGAGGAAGATGAGTACAAGGCTCAGGGTTTAGTCCACAGGTCAGTTGGAACCAGCGGTCATATGGTTTCTCAGTGATCTCTGTTGATTAGAGAGATCGCTGGTTCACAAGGACAGAACGACTGTCTGTCTGCTATGACAGGTATATAAAAGCTCTCAAAACCAGGCATTCTCCAAAAAGTATACTAATCTTGTCTAGTGCAGCATACCAGATAGTCAGACAGAAAGAATAATTTTTAAATTGTGACCTTTTTGCTGACAATTGCAATCTTGCAAAAATGTAGCATCAGGTCATCCTGAGCCATTAAGCTGTAGGCAAAAAAAGTGAATAGCAGAATAATGGGTCATCATTTGCAAAAACCTATAATGAGAGGACTCAATTTTCTAGGTTAAAGTCCAATTACTAAGCCAGTTCTGAAATAGTTTGAAAAGCAGAAGACATGTATTAAGTTTGGTCTTTAAAACTAGCATACAAAGCATTTCTGTGAAGAAAGTTCCTATTAAAAAGGCATCTTTGAATCCTTTCCTGCAAGGCTTCAGGACATTTGTCTGTTTACAAAGTGATTTTTTTTTCCTTAGTCAGTTATTCTAGCTTTTTTGTTTTGTTTTGGTGTGATTTTTCGTTGTTTTTTTTTTCTGGGGGGAGAGGTGTTGTTTGGGTATTTTTTTTGTTAAATAACTATAATGGGTTTAAAGATTAGAAGCACCCTAAAGTGACTTGCAGTTAAATAGAGTAAGTCTTCATCAACTGCTTCTGCTGAGCAAAGTCATTAGAACGGGTATGCTTTTTTCCTTTTTTTTTTACCTCTTCTTTTAGCTAAAAGCAAGAGGATGGAATCACCTCAGAGTGTGAAAGACAAACTCCTAGTTTAATGACTGTTACTTGATTATGACAAAAAAGAGATCAGATACAAAAATTTCAGCTTCACTTGCTTTTCATCGCTCCCCACTGACTTCAGTAACTCCTGCATTACTCCCACCCTTCCACCCACATCACTCATCTATTTGTGCTACAAAGACTGAAATTAAGTATTAGGTATCCTTTAGAGTTAATGAGAAATACTTTTTACTGTACAGTAAGAATGAAATTACTATTTCGAATGCTAGATAGATATCATAGAATGCATTGGATTGGAAAGGACCACTGAAAGCCATCGAGTTCAAACCCCCTCAGTAAGCAGGGACAGCCCCATCTAGACCATGTTGCTCAGAGACTCATCAAGCCTGATTTACAATATTTACAAGACCACAGTATTTATGATGTTGCAAGATTTGCAGTCAAATAGATTTAGATTTTTTCTTAAGTCTCTGTGGCAGGATGTAGATCATTTGGTGCTAGAGATGTTCTGCACCAGTAAGATGACTGAGCACTACACAATTACTGTTACCAGCCAAACTCTCTCTGACCAATTTGTGGCTGACCTCAAAGGAAGTCAAACCTTCTCTGCATTTGCAAGTGAAACACCAACTTGTATGTATACATGGCCAGAAACGCAACAATTTCAACAGGTCTTTGTCTTCAGAAATTAAAATCTACGTTGCATCCAAAATCACACCACTGTGCAAGGTCTGTCAAAGTAAAGCTCATCCATTCTGGTGAGGCTGTCTGAAGGTAGTGTTAAGTTTCTAGTAGTTTTGGCATCTGAAAAACAGGCCATATTTCTTTTCCTAGAAAGCATAAGAAATGCTAAGAATTCTGTTGAATATCTGCCTTATTGCCCGTGAACAAATATTACCCTTCACATTTGAGAAGCAGAACACATCCAACTCTTAAACTACTATGTATATACTAAAACTTAAATGCAAATAAAAATGTACAGGTTTGTTTTATTTTCTTTCTATCTTTTCTGTGTCACATTAAATATGATGATTTCTGAGGTAGAATTTACTCCATTTCGAAAGTAAAAAGTAGACTTCTTGTTCATCAAACACGCAGAGGTAGCATAAAGGTAGAAGCTTCCAGATTTGCCAGTTGTTCCTTAGAAGTGATGCCTCAAGGGACGGGGCAGTTGCCATGGGTAAACTCCTGGCCTCAAAGTTTTCACAAAGCTGTCCACAATGGTCTGCTGGTCTAAATGTGTTTTACAAGTACTGCTAATACAAAATGTTCACAGTACAAACTCATAGCTGTTTTCTGCAGTCACTATTGAATATGAATACCACACCCTCTTCCTTCCCACCTCACAATTTAACTTAAAATACTTTTTCAAACAGAAATTAAAAACTGAGTGTCATAAAAAATATTCAGCTGGAAAGCTCTTGCCAAGGTTTTTTTTTAATCACATTTTTCTTTTTTTTTACCTCAGCATCACCATTCCTACTTCAATGTGACTAAATGGGTATTAAAATGAGTGACACTACCCATGACCCAAATCACTGAAAGCTTGTATTGATGGGCAGCTGAGCCCTATGTTGAAAAGCTGTTGCAAATCCCCGCCCCCCCCTTACTCTTCTCACTCACTTTTCCCCAACATTTTGGCCAAATCTAATCCAAATGTGAATACCTTAAGTAATTGCCAATATTTGTAAAGTCAGTATATGCAGCTGCATTAAAGACAACAGATTTTTCTGTACTGTTTTGTTTTTTTGGTTGTTTTTTTTTTTTAATGCCCTGTAGTTTCTGGGAAGATGCTTGGTAAAACTTGCCTCAGTTGGTGTACAATTGTTTTATACACTTTCCCCTTACTTCATTCTTCAGTGAACATCTCCAGAATAAGTAATGACTGTGGGAACACTTCTTTACAGCAATTCTCAAACAGCAAAATTGGCAGAGGTTGGTTTTATAAAGTTCACAAACTGAATGGTGCCTTATTGCCATAAACAAAGGGATTTTAACTACTAGCATTAAAATACACTAAGAATAACAGATAAGTGAATCTGTGAATAAAGATAAGTCCTTAATTGACAAGAAAATGAAGGATTAAGCTAATGCAGCATTATAGCAATATGCCAGGGATTCAAACTTCGGCCTACAGCACCATTTTGGACTAAGTGATTATAAAAGCTTTTTAAATGACAGAAAGCAAGACTCCCCTGAGAAATTTGCTGCCTAAAATTTGTCAAAATGAATGCAACTGGTACTCAATATAGGCTGTCTAAATGAATACGTAATATATTTAGTTACTTAAGATAATTGAAGTCTTTCCAATTTAATTAAAAATAAATCACTTATTGAAAATAAAAGATACTTCAAAATCTCACAACTAGTAGAACCACTGGATGAATTTTATGAATTTGCTTTTATTATCTTCTGTCAACTTGCTTTACTTGAGAAATCAAAGTTCTTTCTCCTGAAAAGACCACTCATGTAAAATTTCAGGAATCAAATCCAGAAATCTTAATAACCTTAACTAAATAAAACTGCTAGCCTTGAACAGCAATTGGTGTACATACGTTATTTATGTTGCTTTAAGTTGCACCTAGGGAATATCTGACTGCTTTTCCATTTTGCCTTGACACCATTTCAACCTTTGTAAATTAAACAAATAAAATTGAAACCTAAAAGTAAAGGCAATGCAATAGAACCCAGAATTAAAGTTTCAAGAGGTATTGCAAGCCCATATTCCGTTTGAATGAACTAAAAGAAGATAAATAAAGTTTCTTTGTAGATTACACTTAAATCACAGACTTGCAGAATCAACAGAGCTTTAGAGATTGGAAGGGACCTCCAGAGATCATTGAGTCCAACCTCCCTGCCAAGGCAGGATCACCAAGGGTAGTTCGCACAGGAATACATCCAGGTGGGTTTTGAAAGTCTCCAGAGGAGACTCCACAACCTCTCTGGGCAGCCTGTTCCAGTGCTCCAGCACCCTCACAGTAAAGAAGTTTCTCCTCATGTTGAAGTGAAGCCTTCTATGTTCCAATTTGTAGCCATTGCTCTTGTCTTATTGCTGCTGACCAGCAAAAAGACCGTGGCCCCATCCACTTGACATTCCCCCCGCCCCTAGATATTTGTATATATTGGTAAGATCTCCTCTCAGTCTTCTCTTCTCCAGACTAACAGCCCCAGGTTTCTCAGTCTTTCTTCAAGTTACTACCAGTGGAAAAGGATTTATTCAGAGATCATTGTATACATTTTATAACTATAGCTAAGGAGAGGATAGGACAGCCTCTATCTACTAAGAAGTGCACAACAGCACTACTTAGCCTGTGTAAAGTCAAAAAATATCACAGTCATCTATTATTCTGACTGCTGGGTACAGACATGTTTCTCTTCTTTCTAGTCTCACAAAACCAACTCTAAACTGCACAACAGTGGAGTAATTCATAAAGCCAGATGTCTGTAAAAACCTTAGCTTACACCGAGATTTTCCCAAGTCACTGTGAGATTATTGAAGAGAAAAGCATTACTCAGAGTGAATAAAGACAATACACAACTTCAGCACTGTTTATCCTGCATTTCGATACATCAGTGATGTCATTTCCTACCCAACAGTAGGCAAGGCATGATAAAATAAAACTGGAGCTGAAAAAGCCTAGCTTATTTAATGGCACTTCTTATCAAGAGGTGAATGATAGATTTGACTATGGTCTGGATGTTAGGAGGAAGGCTCTTTACAGAGCGAGTGATTTGGCATTGGAATGGGCTGCCCAGGGAGGTGGTGGAGTAGCTGTCCCTGGCGATGTTCAAGAAAAGACTGGATGTGGCACTTAGTGCCATGGTCTAGTTGATTGAATAGGGCTGGGTGCTAGGTTGGACTGGATGATCTTGGAGGTCTCTTCCACCCTGGCTGAGTCTATGATTCTATGACTCTCACAATAGGTCGTGTTCATTTAAACCAAAACAAGAAACCTCTCAAATCTATGCAATTGTTTTGCATGCCTTCATTACAAAACAGGTTAGTCATATTTGAAATTTTTTATTCTAACCTTGCACTGTGGCAGAACATTATCACTGGCCTTTTTGTACCTGTTTAAAATGATTTTGCATAGAATGATCTTGAGGTTATCTTCAATCATTGTCAAAATCAAACAAAAAAAAAAGGCAGATTCAGCCCTGCTCTGAGCAGATGTTTGGACTAACTGATCTTGGGAGGACCTATTCAAGCTGCATTATATTATACATCTATGAAAACGTTGTAATCAGCTGCAAAGAACTTTTGGTCAGTCCCTTTTACAGTTTCCCCTATAGACAAAGAATATTTTTCTCATTTTCTGTTTTTGGATTCCTTTTTCAAATTTACTGGTTGAAAGAATCACTGATCCATAATCAAGAGCAATGTCCTTTATAATCTTATGAGTTCAATTAATACACTCATACCTATAATAAAACATGAGATTATTGTGGTAATGCATCAATTATTTTGAAGTAAACATGTAACCACCTTTTAAATTGTTTTCAATGAAAAATAATCCAGTTACATTTTAGGTAATTTTACTTTTACTCTTTCCTTCAAGTGCAATAAATTCTTCAGAACTACTGAAAGACCTTAAGATGTACAGACAAGGCCTCAGGTGTCAACCAAAGAAGCTGTTCTAAGAGAGATAGCCAAGACAGAATGTCTGCAGTACATTAGCTAAGGGGGGGCAGGGGGAGGGAAGAGATGAGGGAAAAAAAAAACAGGGTAAGTAGGAAATAAACTAGATGTTCAGTTGCTAAATCTGAATTGCAAAGCTCATAGACTGCAAGAGTTACCCACACAAGACACTTTAAAGATGGTTCAAGAAAAGACTGGATTGGGCACTTAGTGCCATGGTCTAGTTGACTGAATAGGGCTGGATGATACGTTGGACTGAATGATCTTGGAGGTCTCTTCCAACCTGGTTGATTCTATGAAGCTTTCTAGAGAAATAGTGACAAGATAGGAAAGATTCAAATATAGTGAGCAAGTGTAAGTGGAACACTAAATCACAGTAATCTGTGGGATTCATTTCTTCTTCTGGAGACTGACAAGCTTCCAAAGTGTGCAAAGTAATTGTGAATGGAAGTCAAGACTGTAAGGAATTACAGAGAATAAGAGCAATGTGAAAAAAATACAGCCAATAGCTGGCCAATTCAGATGCTGACAAAAAGTTATATTGCAAAAACAGAAGTATGATGAGACATTGTGGATAAACCCAATGTGGACAGGTCAGATGAACTCACAGACCCTGCAGCTATACGCAAGTCATCATGGTATATTCTTGGGTTGTGCATACAGCAACAATTAACCAATATTCCATCAATGCAGGTTGCAGCATGGAAATAAAAGTCCAGGTCTCACCGCTGATCGCATCCTCCCAAATGAGGAACCTGCATTTGAGCACTCAGGTGTTTGTTTCAGGGCAAAGTTGGAATCAAAAGTTAGTTGAAATCACTTTAAGTACAGCCACATGAGTTAGAATACCTAAGTTCTGAAACAAGGAGCAAGCTGAAAAAAGAATGCAATAGGTCACATCCTAACATAATGAAAATAGTGCAGATCCGTTTATATCAAATTCACCAACTTAATTCCTTTTAATTCTGTTAGTGAACATAAACTTTTGATTTCCTGGACATAATTCTGCTCTTGAACACAGTAGTTTAAGTGGCATTGACTTCATCAGAGGTCTTAATTCTATATTTACACAGGCAGTTGTGAGAATAAAACTCATCACGGCAGGTTGGCATCCATGTTTAGAACAACAGAGGCAAATTTTCTTAACACATTAAGTTTAGCATTGCTTATATATATATATGTTATTGTTCCAAAGTAAAGGGGTTTGTTTACTGGTTAGAGTCTACATTTGGAATATTTAGTCTGCATTTCTAAAGTTTTGGAACTTTAAACATTACTTTAATTGTATCACTGTCTCATGCTAGGTATTTTTCAGTAGACTTTGTAACAGGCCACTGCACTTAATTAACATTTGGATATAGATTCTTGTCACATTATGGAAACATTTACAGAAATTTGGGAATGTGGTTGAAGTTTCACAGACCACATTTAAAACTGTATTGCTTACACTTAAAAAGCAAGTGGAAATTACTTCATTTCTGAGTCAAAGTACTGATTAAAAACTCCTAGGAGCTGTGGGTGGTCAGCATCTCTGAAAGTCAAACATTTAAGCTGTGTTTGACTAACTTTAAACCTTGATGTTTGAAATACTTCGTGGATTTGAGGGGTTTATTGTTGGGCTTTGATTTTTTTAATTGTTTGAGGGTTCTTTTGTTGTTTTGTTTTTTTTTTAATTCTTAATTTTTACTTATGCTGATATTTCTTACCCTTTCATAGAATCACAGAAACAACCAGGCTGGAAGAGACCTTCAAGAACATCCAGTCCAACCTAGCACCCAGCCCTATCCAATTAACTCGATCATGGCACTAAGTGCCTTGAACACCTCCAGGGACGGAGAAGAAAGGTGGATTATTTTCTTTTATTTGGCTGCAAAATCCATATATACTTTTTTTTTTAAAACAGATTGACTCAGGTCTTCTGGTATTTCAGAAAAAAACCCAACCAAACAACAAAACAAAACCCATTCAGTTCAGTGGCAGTGCCATATACAGTGCTACAGTACTACTGGGTTAGTCTTAAAGAAGTTGGTATTCAGTACTGGTTTTGGTAATGGAAATATGTTTATCTCCATAATGGGGAGAAAGGCCTAACTTGTTCTGTTTCCTCTTCTCACTCATTTGATCTTATTTAGAAAAGAGCAGAAATTACTTTCTACCAGCAGATAGGCTCAGACAAGATAACCTGGTAGCCCTCAAACTACAATACGAAAACAATTGTCTCTGAAGTTGCCATGCTTGCTGGCACTCTCTTCAAAACTCAAGACCTGAAAGAGCACAGACTTGACTAACGTCTCATTCCCACTATGAGTCTCATGAGATTGCTAATGAAATACTGCAAAATGAAGCAGAAATTCCTTTGAAAACTAAATTATGAAAGCAAAGTAACATAAAATAAAATCCATCAACACATGCAGGTTTCTCATGAACCACAAAGGTGATTTTCAGTGACTGGAATGCTTCTGTGCAAACTGCTCTTTAATAAGCTTTTGTGGGGCTTGCATCTCTATGCTGTGGAGCAAAAAGTCTGGAAGAGAACTAAACTCTAGCCTTTACTCTGACAGTTTATCCTGTTAGCTTCATAAAAGAGATAGTGAAAGAGCAAAGGAAACTTTGCATTACATGTTAATGGGAAAACAAAACTTGTCATCTGGAGCACAGAGACAGAATAAGGCTTGCAACCATATAGTTAATTCTGTTTCCTGAAAATAGGATGCACATCCATACTGCCATATCATATTACTTGGCCTATGCTACTGCTTAAGACATGTTCAGCCACAAGACAAAAGCATATCAGGGAGCATGCTAACAATTAAACAGCATGGACAATTGCATACTAGAACTGAAAATAACAACCTGATCCTCTTTATTTTATAAATATGGACATAAACTAGGAATGCTGAAAATGACCTCGTGTGCCAGCAGATCTCAGGAATTTCTTATGTTCCTTCCAAATTTTAGTCACCACATCACTAGAGTGCCAAAGCTGTTCAGCCTAACACAGATACCTGAAACAATTTTACAGCTTGTCCAATAGAATCACAGAATCAACCAGGATGGAAGAGACCTCCAAGATCATCCAGTACAACCCAGCACCCAGCCCTATCCAATCAACTAGACCATGGCACTAAGTGCCTCACCCAGTCTTTCTTGAACACCCCCAGGAACAGTGACTCCACCACCTCCCTGGGCAGCCCATTCCAATGGCAAATCACTTTGTCAAGAACTTCCTCCTAACATCCAGCCTATACCTCCCCCAGCACAACTTGAGACTGTGTCCCCTTGTTCTGTTACTGGTTGCCTGGGAGAAGAGACCAACCCCCACCTGGCTACAGCCTCCCTTCAGGTAGTTGTAGACAGCAATGAGGTCACCCCTGAGCCTCATATTCTCCAGGACTGAGAGGCACCTGAAGTCTAGACTAACTTGATGCTTTGTATCTTGTATGCTTAAGATCATGTGTGATCTACTCTAGCTGATCCTGATCCGGCAGGGATCATAAGCTGAGCTTATGAGGTCCCTTCCAACGCCTATCATTCTGTGATCCTATGATTTTAGTTTGGAGATAGTGGAAAGGAAACATTCTGTTTACTTAAAAGTGAGTTATCTCTCTTTGCATTTGACTTTTTATTCCAAACTCCAAAAGAATTCTTTGCATTAAGTTCCTGCTTCTGATTACCTTAATCTGAAGAAAATTGACTGCAAGATCACGTATGGGCACAAGAAAACAGAAGAAAAATACTAGTTTTAATCAATGTTGCGTAGAATGCTAAATAGATTAAATGTAGCAAAGGAAACTAAAAGGAAGACGCATGCATTGGCAGTATCACAGCTAGTAGTTGTTTCTACTTTGACTGAGCTCTGAAGTATTGGAATTCACTATTGATTCTTAAGTTTAGGTAGACATTTTTTCTTGTGAGGTTCAGAATACAACTAACTTTTCCTCACAGCATCATGCCAGAGTAGGCACAAGCAAAACCCACCACTTTCAAAGCTGTTTAGATTGTATTTCTAGCGTTTACTATTAGAAATTAGAAGTGGCAACTTGCTTAATAAGCAATACGGAGTTAAGCAAATTCATCACATTGAATAGGGGAAGACTGAAGCAATCACAGGCAAATGTGCTTTAAAGAGAACGTTGAGTAGTTTTTCAGTCTCTAACAACTTTCTAGACTATGTGAAGATGCAATTTCATCTCTCTGCATTTCATCATTACTGCAACTGGAGCACATGCATAGCTGTTGAGTGAAGTAGAAAACAATACTAAAGTTAAAATACAAGTTAAAATAACTTGCTCAGGGCTTTTAGGAATTGCTGCTCAACCCTCTCTGTGGGCAGCTCGGCTGCTGTGGACTGGGGATCTTCTAGTCCTGACTTTCATGCAGCAGGGCAGTTGCTTGGGGAGAGACTGAGAGATGCTTCTCCTGGCCTTTTAGATACTTGCTCTTTTTCTGCACTTTTTCCTTAAACATCTCTTTGCTGGCAGTGGCAGGGCACAGGCAGAGCTGACCTTCACCTGACCTGCTGTGATGTTCTCATGAGAAACTTATTTTAGAGTTCTGCACCAGGAGAGCAGATATGTGGGACTTGGCCCCCTAAAATAGATGGACCTTGAAGCAGCTGAAGCCAACCAGCACCCTAAACCTGTGCAGATATTTAGCTGACTTGAGAAATCCACCAAAGAATGGAATAAAACTGGCACCTTTCCCTGTCTGGGAAACACCAACACTGGGATAGCAGATGTCCCTGGCCATGGCAGGGGGTTTGGACTCGATAATCGCTTTGGGTCCCTTCCAACACCTAACATCCTGTGATCCTGAAACAAAACCGAAGTGGTACACAGATCTAAATGAGAAGTGATGGAACAAATGCTGTTGAATCTGCAAAAAAAAAAGCAGAGGAAAACATAGGAGGAAGTGATGTGGCAGAGTAGGATAGCAGTGCTGTTATAGCTCAGGGCCAGTAAAGAAGTCATGAGTTTCCCCAGATCTGAGTCTACTGAGAAAGCTACTCTTTTGTCTAAAAAAAACCCCAGATACAATGAAATTATATGAAAAATTAACTAGAAATAATACTAAAGCCTGACATTTAAGGAAGTTTACTCAAACAACACCAAACATCATCACAGAAATGTAACTGTCTAGAACAGCACAGCCACTCAGTTTTGTAGCTAGGACTCTTCCTGAGAACAGACATGCCTTGAAACCCACATGACTTCATAACAAGGCAGCAAATAATCTGTTTAGCAGGTGTATAGTGTTGGGAGCTTTCTCACTTCATTGGGCATTGGATTCTTCTCCATCTGAGCTCTTTTCTAGAAAGAAGTAGTATAGAAATAATTGTTTCAGTACAATAGATATCCAAGACACAGATTGATAGTCACTGAGAGAGTTAGTAGTTATGTTTTCCACTATCAGTAGATGAAATATTCACTTTGAGTGGAGACTCTCTCTTGAGTAAAGGAAGGAAAGTGACTGGTGGAGATATGTATACTGGAAGTCTCAGCTGCCACAGAAAAAAATTACTGCAATTTATGTCTCAAAATCAGATGTAGAGGCCAGAAGATACCCATTCACAAGCAGTCCTGGCCTATACTAGTTCCTTTCATTTGATTCATGTTATTTGCTATTTCAAAGAATCATTTCATTGGTATATTTGATATGGATCATTTGAATATTACCTGCAAAGCTAAAAGAGCTACGGTTGGTAAAATAACAGTAAGAAGAAGGTGAAGCTGTAAGATTACAGAATCATAGAACCACAGAATGTTAGGGGTTGGAACAGATCTAAAACAATCATCCAGTCCGACCCTCTGCTGGAGCAGAATCACCTCAAGTAGGTCATGCAGGAATACATCCAGGTGGGTTTAGAATATCTCCAGAGATATTCCACCACTCTGGGCAGCCTCTTACAGTGTTTTGCCACTCTCACAATAACAAAGTTTTTCCTTATGTTTAAGTTGACCTCCTGCACTCCAGATTGCACCCATTGTCCCTTATCCTATCACTGGACATCACTGAAAAGTGCCTGACTCCATCCACCTGATAGGTGCAGTTCACATATTTATAATCATTAATGAGGTCACCCCTCACTCTCCTTCATTCCAACATGAAGAGACCCAGTTCCCTCCAGCTTTCCTCAGTAGGAGGATATTTCATTCCCTTCATTATGTTTGTGGCTCTGTGCTGGACTTTCAAGTAGTTCCATGTCCTTCTTGAACTAAGGGGCCCAGAACTGGACAAGGTATTCCAGATGTCGCCTCACCAGAGCAGAGGGAGAGGAGAATCTCTCCTGATCTACTAACTACACTTCTAATACCCCCCAGGATGCCTTTGACCTTCTTGGCCATAAGGACACATTGCTATACATCTTTCCCAAGCCTCTAACCTGAAAGGAGGAGAGATTACTCTTTGTTCATCAGTTATGGCCTCTTTCCACAGTCTGTTCAATGTGAACAGCATTGTCAGGAAAGGATCTCCCACCACTGCTGTACGTCTGGTCATCTGAGTTTACAGTCAGTCTCCTCATGGCAAGAAAACAGAGTTAGGAGGGGCTGCTAGTGCAGTGGTAAAGATGTGACCAAACACTGCAGTGTAGCTTGTCACACCTTAAATCTTTGGAGTCATAACTATAGCAGTTTGTAGGAGTTTACTTCATAAATTTGGACATCTTTAAGACACTCTTTGTTACACAGACTAAGATAACAGAAGAAATTATAATTCACTTACAGACTTGAGTTACTCTGTACTACAGTTCTACTGATGCACATACTCATACAGGTTTCCTTAATGACAGATTGACTTGACTACATTATATCAGCGTATCTGCATCTGACTGTGAATGTTTTTCAGAATGATAAAATATTTGCCTTCTCAGTTGTCTTTATGAACTCCCCATCACACCAATAGAAAATTACCATCCACAGGACAAATAAGACAAGATTAGCACCTAGGGAACATTAAATCTTGGTGAATACTGTTTGGACAAAAGCTTCTTTGAATAATTTATTGAATATCCCTTGAGATATGAGGAGTAGTAGTGTGTCTTTCCCATTTTTTGTTGCACAAGAGTGGTAGCTCGTAATACACTAGATGTTGAGGTACCTTTCAATCATCTGATAAGACCAGTCAGAAAGTCATCTAAGAAAAAAAATTGCTAGAGTTCAGAAAGCAAAGCTTAGTGATTATTTGCTCTCTTAAAATAAAGAGAGCAGATGAGAAATGGTTGTAGGCACAAAAAAGAAACTGCATTCCAGAAGACAGTGATAAAAAAATTAGAAGTTCAAAGTGTCATAAGCAACTAGCTTTTCTATTGAGAAATAGGGTGAGCAAATATATTTATTTCTTTAGTCTATTTCTTCATATATTGTTATGAGGAGCAGCTTTAATGAGGACTGCATTCCTGTTAGTTTATGGTTCAGCCATACGTGGTAGCTCAAACTAAGACTGTGCTGTTAGCTAAGAAAAGGAGTAGACAAGTTGTTGTGAAGCATGGATACCTTGATTCATTCAGCTAAAGCAACAAGTCCTCCAAATGGCAAAAGGGTCATAGCTCCTTACCTGAAAATTTGTCAGAGAAGCTCAATCATTGCAGTCTAAGGAAAATTTCAGAATGTAAGGATTGAGTTTGTTGAAAAGATTTGGGTATTCAAAAGGGAGCTGTTACAGAACCATGTGATAAATGCACACATTCCTACATACAAGACCTTCAAAAACACTAAGAAAAAGCCAGAGCAGAATAGTATAATTTCTCTTACCGACATCCTGCTAGGTGGGAAGATGATTATATGCCATTACCTTCACTACACCCAAACTGACTATTAAAAGTTTTATTATTTCACGTTATTTTTTTCTTAGTGGACCACACACACCTCCCTTGCAAAAATAAACTGTAAGTGGTCTTTCTTTTGCTTACTTTTTTTTTTTTTTAGTATTTGTTTTGGAAGTATTAACAGTACAGTTTGTCTATCCTGTTTTTGGTTTTCGAGAAATACATATAATACGCATATATTTATCGAAAGAAAGACTGCCATGAAGCGTGAGTCTTAGTAATGCAGATTTAAACCCACCTCACTCTCCCATTCTTTCAGAAACTATAGTAGGAAACACTTCAAATGCAGTCAGGAGCTTGGTGCCAGTTCTTCTAATGCTTATTACTTGCTTATATAATTAGAGAAGTCATGTTGAAATTAGTTTTCACAAATGCAGTGCTTTTCGAAGACTGACCACGCTTTGTAACGTTTATGTGTAAAGCTTCAGATTATGCATGAACAGAAAGACTATGAATTTACTTTTGTACCCAAAGTTGAAATGAGAATTCTAAGAGAAGTAGGGTACATAATAAAAAAGATAGCTGTAGGGCAGCGTGGACCTCAAGGGAAATATCTCCAGGCACACTAGGTCATTCTGTCACCAGACTTGCATATAAAGCTGGATTTCTTTTCCCATAATGCAAACCCAGGAAACCTGTTGAAAACAGCATTACCCCCATAGATTGAGCTGAAATTGCCACAGCTCTGGGCAAGATTTCTACATTACTATCAAGTGCTAACAATAAAGGTCTGTATTTTTATCGCTTTTATCACTTTGCACCACAAATTAAATTTCAAGATACAAAGGCTGATAATCTCAGCACATATTTCAAGAGCTACTAAGGTGTTTTTGAAAGACAGCGCTATGAAAAACCCAAGGAACCAAGAATTGTGCCAAAAGTTCTGCAAGAAACTAAACTGAAAATACTCAAGCCACCTCTGACACAGCCTAAATCAAAGTCTTACACAGCTAGTACACATGGCAGAATACTGTGAAAAGTTGACCAAATCTGCCTTAGACTTAAAAAGGGAACATTGTCTGCACAACTCTAATTATCGGTCCATCACAATTCTAAATAGCTACCATTAGCAGTGAAAGTTTTCAGGCAGTCAGTTAAACTTGAATGGATAACTGAGGTACGAGGCAGATCAAGTGAAATGACATATCTGCCAGTGGGCACACATGAGAAAGGACAGAAGAATGAGATGTTCCATTTTCAAAAAATGTAACAGATGAATACAACTGTCATAACATTTTTTTTCCATAATTTATTCAATGTGCTATGACTGTGAAAAGAAGGACAGCTTATTGGATTTCATTGATCATCAGCTGGATTCCCACTTTGGAACAAACAGAGCAAGACCAATGCTGGAAGCATTCAAGAATGGGTATGGTGCTGCCTTTCTGAGCTAAGACACTCATCTTTTGCTTTTTAAATAACGAGTGCTTTAACTTTTCCATGATACATCTGTAAAATCTTTGCTACTCTACCCACCTACTTAGCATTTTCAAAGCACCTTCTCTGATTATTCAGGTCTGGACTCTAACATCTTCATTCCTTGGGTACTTTCTTGCCATTATAAGTAATCCAAATCAACGTAACAGTGTAGAATTACTTGAATGTAAAGGCAGTCTTCAAAGTGAGATGAAGTGGTAGAGTGAGGCCCTAACATAAAAAGCTTCATAATAAAAGCTGGGGATTTTTATTGCCTGTACATGATAATTAATCAGGTACAGCAAATTAAAGCAGATAAAAGAAACAGTTTTAGTTAGAGTATGTGCATTGTTTCACTTAATTGAGACTAGGCGCTTGATTGCTTAGTTCCTTCATTGCTGAATACAAAAAGTCTGTGACTTTAACAATAAAAGTGAAATCAGCAATTTAAAAAAGTAATAGCAGTTACAACCAACACTGGATCCAGGCAGGAAAGCCACAGTATCATTAAAAGCTGCAGATTAACAGAGATGGGAGGGGGGAAAAAAGAAAAAGGGGGGAGAGAAGGGAATCAGTTCATTCTGTGATTTTGTTTTGGAAAATAAATAGTACTCATACAGACACTTATCTTGAGAAGAAAGGATAAAGTAATAGCATTTTTGGTCTAAAGCCACCACACTATCTTCCTCTATCTCTTCCTTTTTGCTCCCTCTTCTATTCTTTTTCTTTTGTTCTTGTTAAAGAACTCTTTTCCAAATCGTGACCCTCTACATCAAAACAAAGACTCCTCCAAATAATCCCTTAATAACAATAATTAGTTTAAGCCTAACAGTCTGTGAAGTACAATTATTTTCTCCACTAATGTAGTAATAGAGCACAGACAGCTCAAAGTTCCAAAATCTGATTGCTGAATGATATTAACTGATATTGATGGAGGAACCACCTGTATGACATGAGGAAGTAATTTTGCTCCCAAAAGACAGAGAGGCCATAGGTGCTTTGCTGAAACACCCAGTTTATGGCCAGTCACGTTTGCATGTCTTGCACCAGAGAAAAGAGGGACGTTCTCTATATATTAAAAACATACCTTCCTTCCATTTATGTAAACCAACTGCCAGCTTCTTTTCATAGTCTCAGTACTTTTTGCTCCTGAGTATGAAGAACAGATGCCAAAATCCCCTAACAAGAGACTGCTTCTCCCTAGTATTTTTGCAAAGTTCGGCAGACTTTGACAAACCATTAACAGAGTCCAGAAGAACAACTTCAAGGTAAAAGTCAGGTTTTTACATCAAGTCTTCAGGATATAATTAGAGTCAGAGACTGTAGTGAAAACAGCAGTATCAAATGCATTAGAAGAGCTTAACAGTAAGACAATGGAAACAACTTTGAAAACAATTTAAATTAGTAGTTTTACTACTTCAAACTTGGACAATATTTCTTTACTAGCAACTCTGATTTCTGGTGAATATTTTCTCATTATCTCTCCCCAAGCCCTTTTTCTATGTCACTAATTCACCATTTTCCTATCCAATCATATTTCTTCATTTCAATTTTCCCATCTCTTTTCCTTTTTTTTTTTTTTCCCTGTGCAATACAGTCTGAAATGAATGTTTGTTGATGAAGGATTTATGGATATTTTTAGCTTGATGACATCTCCTGCTTCAGTGTGCACTGCAAGGGAAAGCTGAGCTTTGTCTCCTAAGCAGCAATGAGATCAAAACTCACTTGCTGCTGGATAAAACTGAATTTACCTTTTGACCTTCAGTCTCTTCTACGAGAAACACTTATTTTTCCTTTTGCACTAGTCAAAAGCTGTTATGCTGAACTTTCCAAAAGTGATTCAGTGTAAGCATGAACACTGAGTTTTCCCAGGCCACTTCAACAGCAGTACAGTAGGAACAAGAAAGCCAGGAGTCAAAAGTTCTTACATTAAAATGACATTACTTCCATGTGCAGCAATTCTTTACTATAATCTATCTGTGACAGACCTAGGTGTAGAAGAGGCCTCGGAGTTCAGCTTTTTTGATTCAGTGCTTTGCTATATACCCTTGCAACTGAAACTGCTTCACAGACACAAGTTCTTAGTCCATCTTGGAAAAGGTGTTTGATCTCACAAACGGCATCCTCAGAAGCATGTAATACACATACAAACACTGTATAAGACTGCAAAAAGTTGTACACAGGTTCCGCTACTCTTCTCAATCTTTCTATGTTCAGTTGCTCATAATAATTGTGTTTCATCTGGAGCACTGCACAGAACCATACCAGGGATACATTCCACCTTTTCTCAAGAAAAGCCACAGTTCACACTGAGATACTATCCATAAAGATGTTACATAAGAGTAACTCCCCTATATATAGCATATACAGCAGCAACTCTGCTACACCATCTCAATCCAAAAGATTTCCAATATGGGCTAGAATTGCCTTCATGTTTTAATCACCACAGATCTGGACAAAATACTCAAGATTCCATTTCTGATTAAAAATAGAAAAGCTGAAACAAGAAATGTGATCATTAAATAATACAAAACTATCTCCAGTAAAAATACATTTTAAGTTGCTATCTGATAACTACACAAAACCCATAAAAAAATTAGTTAGGGACAAAAATTCTCATTAGAAGTTGAAGACATTTTTATGTAGAACTTTCATTTGTTTTGTTTTATTTTGGAAGGGAAAAGTAGAGCAAGTCAAACACAGTCACTGTCCTGACTTGCTCTAGAATTATTGTCTTTAAGAACTGTTTCAAATACTGTGTGTAGCTCATCATACTCTTTTTTTTTTCTTAGTTTTTCAATAAGCTGTCTGTAAATACAGTGTTTCCACTCTGGCTAGAAGATGTTCAAGTGCTCCTGAAAATTTCTAGTAATCTTTCAAGGCTCAGGAAGATGCTGGTGTGAAAGCTTCCAAAGACTGTGTTCACAGAAAATAATTCAAGACAACGCTACTGAGCAAATCAGGAAATGAAAGCTAAGAAGTTCTTAGCATGACATAAAACTTAAACAATGTACTTGTGTTAAACATGAGTCTGATTATATTTTTGCATGTGCCAATACAGATGTTCACTGACTATCCACTGGTACCTTGTCTCTCCTCTCTTAAACTGTTTCTTTACTCACCCACTGGAGTGGGTGCAGAGAAGGGTGACAAGCCTGGTGAGAGGTCTGGAAAACATGACCTATGAGGAGCAGCTGAGGGAACTGGGGTTTAGTCTGGAGAAGAGGAAGCTGAGAAGGGAGACCTTATTGCCCTCTACAACTACCTAAAAGGAGGTTGTAGTGAGGCTGGAGCTGGTCTCTTCTCCCAAATTACTAATGATAGGAAAAGAGGAAATGGCCTCAAGCCAGGGAAGGTTTAGGTTGGATGTTCAGAGAAAGTTCTTTACTGCGCATGTGGTCAGGCACTGGAACAGGCTGCCCAGGAAGGTGGTGGAGTCATCATCCGTGTAGGTGTTTAAAAAAAGAGTGGACGTGGCATTTGAGGCTATGGTCTAGTGATTAAGGATCTGAAATGAAGGTTGGACTGGATGATTTTGGTGGTCTTTTCTAACCATAGTGATTCATAGTGATAAGATGTTTGCTGAGGGATTTGGTTTAGTCAAGGATGTCTCAGTATGAAACTAATGACTGGACTCTGATCTTGAAGGTCTTTTCCAATCTAAGAAATTCCATATTCTCTCTCAAAAATGAAAAAAAAAAAAAGAAAAAAAAAATCACAGAACTATTGACTGCAATTCCCCTAGTTGCATACCCTCATCTTATGTGGTCTAGCAGAATTACTACTTCTAGCATATTCACTATCTTAAACACCAGAGAGCGCTTCACTTGTAATTTTATTAAATATTATTAAAGACTGTGAATATTTATAACCATATGCACAAGGCAAAATACATGGAGATACAGTTGTAACACTGTAAAAGGCTAGCTTTTATTCACCAACTATCCATAACAGTAAATCCAATAAACCCACAAAATTAATAAAGAGAATACACAAGACAAGCAAGAAGCATAAGCAAAAAATTGCAATCGTCGTGTGACAGAAAGGAGCAATACTTGATGCTATCTACAAAACTCATCTCTGAACAGGGAAACCCATCAGGGAACAGCTACCAAACTGCATTATCTTTTGGAATAACACTGGAGAACTAAATTCATCTGTGAAAGTCGTTAATGCATTTAGGTGCTGCTATAAAGATAACATATAGCCATGTATGTGCTGAGAAAATCAGCTTCTTTTTAACGCAAATAGCGCTTCCCAAAAGTCTCACAAGTTATATTGAAACCTCTCATCTGATTGGGCCAAGCAAATTCAATAGCTAATTTAGCCAAATGCACTAGTTTCTTCTTCATAACAGATGTCTGTCATGCATTGCTTCAATAAAAAAACGCTGAATGCACCTGACACTATCACACAAATGGAACAACTTCTTCAAACAGCACTGCAAAGCAGAGACTTAACAAGGAGGGACTGAGGCAATTCCTCTATAGAATGTTTTGTTTTCCAAGATCCCCAAAGCCCCAAATTTTAACAGAACAGGTGGAGATCAACTGGCTCATAATTCAGAGAAGCAGGAGATAGAATGGATATTAATGCATACAAAATATATCTTATCTCTTTCAATAAATACCAACACTAAGCTTGTTCTTTATCATGCAAGTGTGTTCTGTGCAGCAAACTGAAATCTTTTAAGACTTTTAAACTCTATGTTTTATCTACATACAATGGGAGAGCACAGCGCTAGAACTGCACTTTCATTCATTATTTCTGAATGATTCTATACAAATGACTTCATCAGGATTTCTAGCATCTGGCAAAAAACCGCATTGGACAAGCAATAGCTTAAACTGCATATCAGGGTTAAGTACTGAAGAATAAACATTAAGACTGTCTATGCACAAAGGAGTAGTTCAACTAAGAAAATAAAGCTACAGATGCTGGAAGTACGTATCTGTACAGAAAGGAGTGAGAATCACAGAATTAACCAGGTTGAGAAAGACCTTCAAGATCATCTAGTCCAACCTAATACCTAACAATTCTAGTTAACGAAACTAAATGCCTCATTCAGTCTCCTTTTATACACTCCCAGGGATGGTGACTCCACCACCTTCTTGGGCAGCCCATTCCAATGGCTAATCACGCATTCTATGAAGAACTTCTTCCTAACCTCCAGCCTAAACCTGCCCTGGCACAGTATAAGACTGTGTCCTCTTGTTCTGTCACTGATTGCCTGGGAGATGAGATCAACCCCCACCTGGCTACTACCTCCTTTCAGGTAGTTGTAGAGAGCAATAAGGTCTCCCCTGAGCCTTCTCTTCTCCAGGCTGAACAACCCCAGCTCCATCTGCCTCTCCTCGTAGGGCTGTGCTCCAGCCCCTCACCAACCTTGCTGCCCTTCTCTGGACAGGTTCAAGCACCTCAACATCTTTCTTAAATTGAGGGCCTCAGAACCAGACACACTACTCAAGGTGTGGCCTAACCACTGCTGAATACAATGACAAAAGAACTTCCCTGGTCCTGCTGGCCACACTGTTCCTGATACAGGCCAGGATACCATTAGCCTTCTTGGCCACGTGGGCACACTGCTGGCTCATGTTCAGTTAGCTGTCAACCAGTACTCCCAGGTCACTCTGCCTCACAGCCTGTAGCGCTGCTTGGGGTTGTTGCGGCCAAAGTCCAGAACTCAGCACTTGGACTTGTTAAAACTCATGGCATTGGACTGTGCCTACTCAGCCTGTCCAGGTCACTCTGCAGAGCCCTCCTACCCTGGAGCGATCCATGCATGCTCCCAACTTGGTGTCACCTGCAAACTTACTGATGGTGGACTCAGTCCCCTCATCCAGATCATCTATAAAGATAGTAAACAGGACTGTGCCCAGCACTGAAACCTGGGGCATACCACTAGTTACTGGCCACCAACTGGACAGTCTTTGCAAGTTCAATTTGCAGAGATAGCTCAACAGAATTTAACACAGGTGCTGGTGAAAGCAACTGAGGTTTGTGTGCAGATTGGAAGAGCTTGCTGATTCTTCAGACCATCAGGTTAAAAGAGCTTGATTTTTCCATCAGGTCAAAAAGATGAAAAAAAATCACCAAGCCTTTTTAAATGTACTTGTTACAAATTCTTTCTCTCAAACAAAAAAAAATTACACTTTTTCATATTTAAGAAGCAACTCACAGAATCTGACTAGAGCAAATAAAATTCTTGCGGAAATGACATGCTACTGTTACTTACTAGGAGCACTTAGTCCTATGAGTCTATATATTTGCATGAATATACATCATATACATATATAAATTCTGTATATTTGCATGAGTATACATCATACAAAGCTTTGTTATCAAGGATTATCCTAGCAGAAAAGGAATCCAAGTATGGTCTAATATTTCCTGGTTGGTGTTCTACTTTTTCACCAATAAGTGAATAACCTCAACAAAACCAATATGAAGAGTTAACTTAGCTCCCTTGAACTGGACGGAAAGGGCATGATTAAAGTGATACATGCTGAGAGACTTGATGAAATTATCCACCAGGAGGACATTACCAATGGCCTGAATTGTTTTAAGTGCAGTATGAAATAAATTTTCTGCTATCAGAGTTTAAAATATTCTGAGTACAGAAAAGAAGGAGATCGAATTGTCTAATTCATTAGAATTTCACAAAAGTTGGGAAAAAACTGATACATGGATTATCCCAGTAGCTAAGCCCTTAGAAATCAGATCCATATTTTCCATTTCTTCCTGTGACTCTACCTTTACCAAATATGGTAGAGAATAAATCTGTTCATTTGTAACTGCCTCCATTTGTCAAAGCATGTTAGTGTTTGTATCACTGTTTAGGAAACACCTTACTAATACAGATCAAGAAAATACAACCTGAGAGTCCAGATGAACAGGCAAATCTCTGATTGCAGCTGATTCGGTACCTTTCAGCTCTGAGTCAAAGCTAAATGGTTGCTTCTAGGCAACGTGGGATTAACCCTGTTTAGAAAACCTCATAAGCACAGCAAAATAACACCACATTACAGAGACAAGAAGGGGCTACCAATTTTGATTATCTATAATCTAAACGTGGTACTGACATACATTTTGTTAACATTACTGTGTAGAAGAGTCTACATATATTTGATTATGCTAATTTTGAACAACATGAGAATTTGAACAGGCTAAAGTAAAGTGGAGTTTATGTACTGAAGCTAATACAGTTGCAGAACAAAAAATAAAAACACTACTGTATTCTCATACACACTACATTGCATTGCTCTTGGCTTTGGTTTGGGTTCTCCAGAGGGTTTTTGTTTCTTTGGGTTTTTTTCTCAGGTAGACAAAATTTGTGTCTTCACAATTTTTGTGTAATACTAATTCCTGATTCTAGTTAGGCTTGTAGTGCTATCAAAAAATGCTCTTATTATCATGAATATTAAGATTTAAATTATAACTGCATTGATAGGAAGGCATAAGGAGTTGAAAGTTTTCAAGAAGTCTCAGGAAAAATTTAACAAACCACATTAATAGAAAGCAATACAGGTAAGGGAAACTGTAGAAAGAGATGAGAGGAACAGAATAATGTAGCTACAAGAGTCTAGTTATTAGGACTACAAAGCAACTGGTTATGAGGTGTGCAAAATTTGTACCCAGGTCTCTCCCAGAGATACGTGTTAATGAAGACATATATTTCTGTTTTCCATAGACACTGTTGTAAAAGAAATAATACTCACTGACTTAAGGAAGAAAATAAGTATTAGTTGTTTACTCCATATCTAAAGTTTTCAATGGCATGACATCTCACAAACCAAACCTCACTTCAGTTCCTGTTCATGGGTAGCTGTAGATCTCTGACTTCAGAAAGGGGAAGGTATCAGAGCATAAATGATAGCTCAGCCCTTATTTGGGCTAGCATTTCAGGCTGTGCCTACACATCCTGCCATACCCATGCTTCTAAAACAGGACACTAAAGAGAGCAGACAGATTTTTTGAAAGGCACCTTTTTCACCTAGCATGCCCATTTCTTCTCGCACCGCAGCTGTGATTTGCTCAGTGTGACTTCCCTGCACTGGCCCATGACCAAGCCTACATCGTAGTAAGGCAAGTTTCGCCCCAAGTAGCTCTTGATGTCTTTAGGCCAATAGGGAACAGATTATTATCACAGTTGCCTATGGGGAAAACCACTGGTAATGCAATAAAATCACAGGCTATATTTCAGTTATGTATTAGAATAGCACAGGAAAATGCAACTCTGAAGCAGGTCTTTATTTAAGCCAAAACTTTCTGAAAGTGCACAAATAGAGTTCCAAATACATGCCAGAAGATGAATATGCCTACTAAAATTATGTAACTATATCAACATAATAGTTTGCATTCACATCAACATTCATGTTGATGTTGGCTCCCAAACTGGCTCACAGATTTGGATTGAAAACAAAACCACCCAGTGTCTTCAAAAAGAGCTTGCAAAAGAAAAGAAATAAACTGCAAATGCAATTATTGTAATTTTTTTATATATATATAATGACACAATATTAACTGTTTAGAAAGACTTCCAAGGAAGCATGAAACCTCATCATTTTCCAAGATTTCATGGTCATTGTAACCTCCTACAAACTGTGGAAACACTTAACACTTTGATGCTGTTTGGTGACTCAAATGGAAATATATATTTTTTTTTTTAACAAAACACCAACAGATTGTCAAGTCTTTACAGTCTTGTTTGCAGCTTTAACTAGTGCTCGGGTGCTATTTACAATGTAAATATTTGTTTTCAGCACAGCAATCATCGTTACCAAAGCCTTAGTTCTATGCCTATACTTTGTAGGACAAGACACAAAAGGAAGCAATTTTGATTTTGGAGACTAATTAAAGCAGATGGTTTAACAATGAGTGCTTTTACTCAGAATATGTACATTTACATGCACCCATTCTGCACGGACAGTAAATCTACATCACTGTCATAACTGACAGACCCAAACCACAACTGCCTCTCACAAAACATTGTAGACTAAAATTCTAGAGGAATCTTAGACAAAACATTGTAGAAGAGGCTCAGGGGTGACCTCACTGCTGTCTACAACTACCTGAAGGGAGGCTGTAGCCAGGTGGGGGTTGGTCCCTTCTCCCAGGCAACCAGCAACAGAACAAAGGGATACAGTCTCAAGTTGTGCTGGGGGAGGTCTAGGCTGGATGTTAGGAGGAAGTTCTTCACAGAGAGAGTGATTTGCCATTGGAATGGGCTGCCCAGGGAGGTGGTGGAGTCACCATTTCTGGAGCTGTTCAAGAAAAGACTGGATGAGGCACTTAGTGCCATGGTCTAGTTGATTGGATTGGGTTAGGTGGTAGGCTGGAGTGGATGATCTTGGAGGTCTCTTCCAACCTCACTGATTCTATGACTAACTGATCTACAGGAAAGAACCAGAGAGTATCAGAGTATTTCTGTATCAGGAATTAACAGGGGCCTAAAGAGTCTATTTCACACACATAGTGGTTGTTTTTAGATGTCTCATGGGCAGAATTCAGGTCAGACAAGCATCCCTCAGTTAAGAGAAAAGGGAAACGCAGCCTTACAGCCTAAATACAGCAGCCAGATGGAAATTATGAAAATCTGATTTTTTCATACAGCAAGATGCTTTACCATTTCACATTTTCTTTGTCACCAAGATGGTCAAAGCATAGCAACTTGAAAATTTTATGTCATATGGGACACTTAAAAAGAATTGAAAATTTCAGAAATATCTCAACTTTGTGGAACATTTCAAAAATAAAAATTCTTGTTTTAATTGACTTCTGTGTTTAAACATGCTTCGTTTCCTGCACTATAAAAAATTCTTCCATCTTTTTTATCACAATGTAATGCTTAAAGAGAATAATTTTGTGGCTTGCTCTTTGTGTTTTTCTGTATATATCATATATTCAATTATATTTGCTAATTAAAGCCAAAATCAATTGATTCCTGTATACCTCACTGAAGAAATTTGAATGCCATTCTCCTTGGCACCTGAGGGAACCCAGTAATGCATATACCACAAAGCACCATAGAGTCTAGTATCCTATCTGATGGTAGGTGTCTAAAATACTTGAGAGAAAGAGTAAGGGCACAGAAAACCCAGAGATGTATGTTCCTACTGTAACTTTCTAGCCCTCAGCAATTCACATCTCAAGGACTTCCTGAGTAAGAGATGTCAATGTGTTCCACAGCTCTTCATGGATTTTTCATCTATGAATTTAAACGAATACTCTTTGAATAAAAGTAATTTTTTGAGTCAGAAGTGTCCCACAGTGAAGAGTTCCGTATCACCATTTTATATGTGCGTATGAAGATATCTCCTGTTGTTTGCTTTGAGTGTGGACCAAAAAAGAGAAAAGTCGTCCAACTACTAGTCTGGCAAGATGTAACGCTAAAATGGAATGTGCTACATGCAGTTTTGTCAGATGCACTAAAAAGTCTTTTTCATTAGGTGATTTTTACTGTTTTTGAGGTGACCTGATCTGCAGAGGAATATTATTTTTCCATTTCTCACTTGTTTTAAACTTCAAAATTCTTGGTAACAAGCATTACCCAAAGCTAGATCAGATTTTACAGAAACAGTAATTTTCATTGGTCATCCAGGACAATTATAAATTCCCAACCCACTCTACCAGATGCAAAACATTCCAAATTTTGCACAGTAGGCCAGATGCACTAAAATGTTCATAACTGAGCTACAGGCCAGGACTTAAAGGTTTCTCCTCATGTCTAGTAGGACCAAACACCACCTTTTCTGGAAAGTCCAAAATATTTTCAACATGTTTCTTATTGTCTTTTGGCCTCTCTTCAAAGGCCCTGGCAAAACTGATAACAGCTAGCCCTAAATTTATATCTCCTTTATGATGAATATAAAAGAATAATCCCCTAGATTTCTTAGAGTCAAGGCAAAATTAAATCCTTAAGATGATGCAGCTAATAACAGAAGTAGGGAAACCTTGCTTCCTTGGTACAACTACCATGTTAGAGATCAGTCATCCTCCTATCATAGCCTCATCCCAAAGCTTTCTGCCTCTCTGAGACCTCCAAACCAACAACAAATGGAAAGCTCTGGAAACAAAACACACCCGTTTCTATCTGCAGTAGAAAGAAGATTTGATTACACTTTGTCAAATACTGAGCAGGTTGCAGGTCGTGCATTTTTCCTTCTCCATACATACTTATTTCACTCAACAAGGATTCAACTAATGTAAAAATAGCTTTTGATGTATTTAGCAATAGATTTCAAAACAATGACATTGTACTCAAAAGTCTCTGGCAGTAAGGTTAAGTTCCCTGGTGATTCAGTATCAAGCTTCCTGCTCTGAAAGTTAAAGCCTTCCACTTATCTTTTTACAAGTACAATTCTGCATAAAATTTATACTCTGACAGACTAAGGATGGTGCCAGCCAGTATGGGAAGTCTATGCAAGGCATAGAAAGTAGAAAGAAACAAGGTCTTTCAAGAAGAAAGTTCTTTCCAGTTTCAATTACTGTGATGCTAGCTTGTAAGAGAGTTGAGAGTTAGCTCTTGACTTTCGAGCTTTTTTTGGCTCATATGGCTATTGTGACCATCTATGTAGTAATTTTGAGTACATACTGCACGATGCAGAGCCACCTGGTGAAAATAAATGTATCTCATCTACGCTAGGGATCCATCTGACTTGCTTATTAGGCTAGCTGCAAAGGTCACACCTTGTTAACAAAGCCTGCTTCCGTTTACCAAGGTAAATCCATTCATATTATCTAATCAGAACTGCACCATTCTTCATATGCTATTCCTGGTTTACTTCTACCCTTTTTTAAGGTAATACATTGCCTGAGATTATCTGAATATCTTTAACAATTACCTAAGGGGGTTTTAATATGTCTGTGTCATTGTGACTTCTGGACTCGTTTATTCATGCTAAAAGAAATCCACCTATGCAAAGCTTTTTAACCCACAAATTTGGCAAAGACATTTCTCTGAATTTGCCCTTCAGATATTGCTTTCGTTTCTTCATGAACTCAAATAAGATCACAGTCATAAGCTGTCACAAATCCTGGTTCACTCTTAAAAATTTCGGTCCAATCAAGACTTCTTTAATCCTCCTAAGACACTTTTCCCAAAATGTTAAGTGATAGTTTTCATCAAAAAGCATTAGTGTCTAATTTGATAGTTGCTTGTTAGTAACACATACCTCAGTTTCTCTCAGTGAAAACAACAATTTTAAATGTTTTGGATTAAGGTTTTTGTAATAATATTTTCTCCTTTCATTTAAATGCAGGAACAAAAGGAAAAAACAAATGCATTAATAATGCATGTCTGGATTCCAACATATTTGCGAAGCACCGTTAACATCTAACATGAAAAACTAAAACAAAACAAAGCCAAAATCACTACCATAGAAGTCAACAGTTTACTAAATTGCACACCAAAGCTCCTGTCTGATTGCCTTCAGTCTGGCACAGCCCAACATTCACTGCTCAACTGCTTTGCCATTAGCCACGATTGAAATAAAGACACTTCCTGAAGCATTCAGGACAAGAAAAAAGACCCTTTTCTGGTATCGCACCTAAGTCATTGTAGAAGTGACCTTGAAGAACTGATGACTCTTATCTATTAATCACCATCCTTTCTATACTTGTAGAAAACAAGTTTTCAGACCCTTCCAGGATCTTTTCTCATACAGAAAATAACTATTGCACTCCATCTCCCACAGCCTAATTTCAAGTGAGGAAAGCTAAAGTGCTGCTGTAAAATAGTAACTGATATTGTTTACTCAAGATAGTGTTTTGAATCAGTACTAAAGTGTCCTATAAATGAGCTCTTTCCTCCACAGTCCAAGATTAGCATGTACCTCAGTAGTGGCTAAAACCAGAATAATAAACATTCTGTACTCAAAGAACATTTATGTGCTCAAATGAAATATATATATAGGTACTACTCTAGATTGTTAGACCACACTGAGTAAGGCAGATATTTCTCTGTAGCTTTCTACCATTTCACTGCTGACTATAAAGCAAGCAAAACAGCTCAGTATCCTCTGCCTTTAGGTAAATATATTCAGGATATTCTAGTCTTGATTTATGCATTAGTATTTAAACGAATTCAATTTAGCATGCTGCAAGAAGAGAGGATGTACAGGCCCTTTGAAGGGTAGCAGCTGAAAGGTCATCAACCAAAAAGAAACGTTTTTATCTGTCTCAGAGTCACTTACTTTATTTTTGCAGGAAGAATGTTGAAGTTACTGATTTCTTAGTGTGCTTTCCAGCATTGTCACCCTTAATTCTAAGAACTGGTTGAATTGATCAGATTCAAAATTGACTATTTAAGGAAACAGGAACATTCTTATCAACTATAAAAGACAGTAAACCATATTAGCACACATCTTGTGAGTAGAAATATGTTTAATAAACTTTTTGGTAGGCCTCTCCTCAGAAAATAGAAATGCTAGCATGGACAAACAGAATCAGGTACAACGTATTTGTTCACAAAAGCAGAAAATAAGCACATAATTTCTAGTGGCTGTACTTGCTGGCTCATCCTCCAGATGATATAGCAGTTTTCTTAAATAGGGTGAACTATGACAAACACTACACTTCACTTACTGTTTTCTCATTTTGGAGTTAAGCTACCATAAAGATTATTTTTCTCCCTGTAATCCATTTGCATAGTTTTTTTGTATTGATCCCTAATATTGAAAACTGTAGGACTATATAGAGGATGTTTTCAGTGGAGCATCAACGGCCTGTGAAGTTTTCTTCCACACTACTGACTTGGCATAAATCAGGGAGTAAGCAGAAGCCATCTAAACTTTAACAGAATAACAAGTCACAGAATAACAGAATTAAGTAGGTTGGAAAAGACCTCTGAAATCTGAGTCCAACCTATCACCTAACATCTTCTCATTAACTAACCCACGGCACTAAGTGCTCCATCCAGTCTTTTCTTGAACACCTTCAGGCATGGAGACTCCACCAACTCCCTGGGCAGCCCATTCCAATGCCAATCACTCTTGCTGGAAGAACTTCCTAACATCCAGCCTGAATCTGCCCTGGCACAGCTTAAGGCTGTGTCCTCTTGTTCTGTCCCTGGTTGTCTGGCAAAAGAGACCAACCCCACCTGGCTACAACCTCCCTTCAGATAGCTACAGAGAGCAATGAGGTCTGCCTTAAGCCTCCTCTTCTCCAGGCTGCACACTCCCAGCTCCCTCAGCCTCTCCTCATAGGGCTATGCTGCAGCCCCCTCCCCAGCCTTTCTGTATTTCCCTTTTTCTTTAAAAATTACAATCTTTTTTTGTATAGTATTTTGAATATGATGGATTAATTCAGATGCTGAGGTCATGTCTTCTCTCTAGCTGATTTTTTTAAATGTCAGCCACCAGATGAGTCCTATTTAACTATCATTTGTCTACTCTCAGAAGAATACCTGTTCTTAAGTATTAGCACTCTCAATTTCCAAACAGGTTTCAGATCTTATTTCTGTCTTCTAGAAGGTAACAAAGAGATGATGACAACAAGAAGTCCACAGTACACACACCCTCAATCTCTATACATCTCAGTAAAGCTGTAATAAAACAACCTTGTGTAGATTAGTTACTACACTTGTACTGTTGTTCTTCAGTGAGCTATATGTAAGCTCTAGGATAAGACAAAAATGCTAAATCAGACTTCTCTTTCTCCTCAATACCTACTCTCTCTCTCCATTAAATAAAAAATAATTCTGCTACTGTTAACAGGAACGGTCAAACCACTCATACACAACAACTACTTCCACTTCTCTCTCTGCTTACACAAAAAGAGTATTTGTAAAAAATAGGCTATCAGGGAGATTGTTTAGGGATTATACTTGTGCAAGTGAGAGAAAGTAAAAGAAAATAGAAGGTCATGTTGTTGGCAGATACACTACATGTGGCAGCAGAGCACATTCTTCAGATGATGTAGTCGCACAGATCTGAGGTTTCTCTTTCTCTACCCCCAGGCAGCTGCTTTTGCTAGTCTTCAGATGCCCTAGAGAGCTCTTACTAGCAGATCTAATTTAGAAACTTTTATTTTTAGAGTATTGTCAGATTCTGCATTTCTGACATTTGCTAATTCATTGTGAAGTTTCCATATTTTCTACAGTCTTGGACTCTTTTTGTATCAGTTTTTCATTTACAACTAATTGATAATGCATCCTGTTGAATGCATCAAATAACATTGGATCCTCAACTTGGGAAATGCAGCTCAGGTTCCAGCTGACAACATATCATCAGATACAAAAACAGGTTGTCAGCAAGGAAAATGTCACATTTTTAATATAGTGCAAATCATCAGCTAAGTCAGTAACCTGACATTGAAGAACTTTAGTGAGAGCCACAGAATAGCCACCAGCTTCTGTTTTCTTCTCTGCCCCTGTTATGTTCTCCTCATAGCCTGGATTTCACCACATGGTACATTCAAAATACTTTTGATGAATGCCTGTAAATGTCCAGTTTTTTTATGTTCCAATAGTCTCAAACATTCCTGCTTCTAGGAAAAAAAAAATATATATCTATAGTGGGGGGAGGCTGCATATTTCTGGCACATGCAGTAGTGCAGATGTTATTCCTTAAGGAAGGCTATCTTGATTGCCTCTGTGAATAATGGCTACGAGATGGCAAGGAGCCAACAGTTCTCTTATAGCAGAAGGTATAAAACCACTCTCCTACTGAAAGAAGGCCCCCAGTAGGATAATATATTATTACGCATGATTCAAATTACAGGATCTGCAGCAGGGGAGCTAGTGGCTGAATCAGGACAGCCGCACACAGAATACTGATGATGGGATGATGGAATGCATCATGCATTGAAAGAGCTATGGTTTAGTGTTTAAATCCTCTGTATTTTCAAAGTGACTACAAGGATCAATATATAACTGAAGATCCATAAACAAACTGTGCATTCTTGTGTGCACAAAGGGGGAAGGTTATCACACTGTAACAAAAATTCTATTTAAGAATATTTCATCAAATAAAATTTTGCTTTACCAAAGACTGTTGACCTCTTGAAGCCCACTAGCAATAGATACAGCTTTAATTTAATAACACAGTATTGAATTTGTCTTGTATCTGATTCTGTTTCAGCTATTAGAATACTGAAGAGCAAAAACCTTGCCTCATTAGATTATGCGGTCTGAAATCTCTGCATTCCACAGTATTCTGGGCTGGTTTTAAATTGTTCGCACAACAAATTACTCTACCCACAAAGAACTAAATCCACATGTTCAACACAATGTTGGCTTGCCCAAATGTTTTCCATTTATAACTGAACACATCTCAAGAAAATGTGCATGTTTATTATTAAAAAAAAAATAAAGAATCCAGAAACAAAACAACAAACCGATTCCCTAATATGAAAAAGCTAGCTAGAGAAGAGTTTTTCAAGCTAAGATCTAATCTTTTCTGTGTAGACTAAGCACATCCTAAGAAAAAAAAAATAGCTAAACAAAAATTCTATATTTCGCTCTGCTGCAACATACCCTGAAGCAGTATGCAAGCTCTCCCTTTACTTCCTTTCATACTGGCTCTTGTATTCAGTTATTCTCGTAAATGGATGCAAATCAGGTGCATTGTGTTGAGGTGGAAGGAAGGGGGTGAAATTTGTTCAGAAATGATCTCAGTTCTATTCATTAATAAAATGACATCTTGGCTGAGAGTGGCGAAGAATGAAATATAACAGTACTGAACTTCACTCAGTTGTAACAGATGCATGTAAGAATCTTTACAGAAAGCCAGATACGTAAAACGGCCAGAGCGAAATGATTTCTGAAGCATTAGAATAAGTACTTAGACCAGGATGGCAGGTAAGGAGGCAAACTCGGCGCTGCAGCAACACCCTTTTTACCTTCCAAGATGGTTAAAGGCAATCTCAGACCAGAACTGAAGAAAGCAGTACCACATTAGATAAGGACTACGAGGAGACAAACATACATGAAAGAAAAATATATGCACAATATTAATAAGAAAAGACTCGTCTAAAGGTTTTATGGGGCAAACAGGGGGAAAACAAGAAAAGAAAATGGAACAACGCCCATGGTTACCTGCAGAGACAGCACAATTTAAAAAAAAAAAAAAGAAGAAAAATCAGGAAAAATGTAGCCATCGTTTTGCATAGCCATTCAAATTATGCTGGCAGAATAATTAATGGAGGACCTAATCTCTGTGAGGGGAGGAAAAAAAAAAGAAAAAAAAAAAGAAAAGAAAAAAGGATACGTTAAACAAAGTTCATTACTGCATGATGTAAATGAGTTTCTCACCAGTGATGTCACTGATTGGCTGGGATGTAGAGCTGGTTTCGAACAGTGCAGCATGGCCGGATTGGCTGCTAGCTCTTCTGGTTACTGCCTGCTTGGGCAGCGGTCGAACCAGACACTTGCTGTCTCTCTTGTTGTCGTTTGAAGCAAATCTTGTTCAGCCCAGCTGTGTCTCCATAGTAGTGGCACCCTAAGAGAGTCTCCCTCCTGCTTCCCACAGCTCATCTGTAAGGCGGTCGCTGCTGTGAAATACCAGCCTTTGGCACGGAGCCCAGACTGCGTTGTTAGATCCGTCTATAATACAGAAAAGAATTTTTTTAAAGCAGTTCTTTCACCGAATTACATCCTAAGAAGGATTAATAAGCACTAAATTGCAACTGATTTGTGGACTTTTAAATTATGTAGCTAGCACACCTTCTGCAATAAAACATTGTCTGACTTGCAATAGCACAACATCATTGGTTTACCAAAAAAATAAAAGAAAAAAAGGCATGAAAGAAAGGAAGAAAGAAGCAACAACTCTTCTTTGTTTACCTTGATTACAAAAAAAGGTCTTCATTTTTTTCCCTTAGAACGATAAATTGATATCTTGGTGCTATTCGAGAATATTTTAAACTAGCGCCAGTTTTCTATTTACATCCAAGTCATCATTTTCAGGTTAAGACAAGGGATCTTAATTAGCATTCGCTTTAACTATGCAAACTGAGACAGGGCATGAAAGAAAAATGCTGTATGGAAGAGACAGAGAGAGGGAGAAAGGGGGGGGGGGGAGAAAAAAAAAAAAAAAAAATCTGTGCAGCTTTTACAGTTCAGCTGTCTGACCCCCTGCAAAAAGAATGCAGTCATATCAACTTTGCCAGACAATGGAGTACCTACAGGCTTTCCTCTAGACAAGTCCTTTATAACCAGTCAGTATTATGTGCTGCAGACAGTGGCCAATCGCTAAGCTGCTTTCTACAGCAGTGGCACAATAGGTGCACTGGCCACACTGTCCTCCTAGCCTCTGACAGCGGTTCAGGTTCATTTTTTGTACACTGCAATACGCATATGTCTTTAATGTTCCCTCTGTATGAAGAAAAAAAAATATCAGCCTAAGCCTGCTTTGTTTTGCTATAATTACATCAGCCTAATTACTGCAGCCGAGCCGCAGTGCCACTGCTCAGAGCGGCGCATAGGCATGCACGTCATATAAATATGCATGAGCAAGCCTGCTTATTTAAATACAAAAATGCATCAATTGCTGGTGGTGCCTTTCTGGTTTTGTTTTCTGCATGATCTTCCTCCCCCTTCCAACATCCATTCCTGATAAACCAAATGAGTTAAGGACGTCTAGCAAATACGGTCACCAATTTGTCCCTTTATTTATCCCAACTTCTATGTGTTCCATTCTAATTTGACATTCAGTAGGAACTGAAAAAAAAATGTGAGATGTAAATGAGTCTCAGTTAGTAAGGGGAAGGATACTGCAGACCTAGGGCATTTTTTCTCCCTTGTCACTAACCATCAGAGTAAGCGCCTGTAAATGAATCTGCATGCACTCCATCACAGCCACGCATCAGATGCCCAGTTCTTATTAAAAGCCTGATGATCCCCCAGCATGTGCACGCATCCAGCTTGTGTGTTTGGGTATTCTGTAATTACAGCATCTCTTGTAACAGTACCTGAATCTGCTCATATAGTCAAAAGATTAAATCATCACTATTCATGTATTAGACAGACATAATTTGGCACGTTCTATAGTGGGAATCACCATGCCAATTTCTCTGATTTTATGCATGGGATTTACATATTCATGAAGAGAATAGCTGTTATGACCGCCGACAGAGCAACATGAAAAGAAAAGACACCATTCTTCAACGCACAGAGTATACAAAACCTAAGGGGGAAAGATGCAGCATATGGCGACAAGGAGAAGAAGTTGTTTAGCTTTCGAGGGTTATTTTATTTCCTATTTATAAATTCTGGCTAGATGGCTTTGGCTTACAAAAACATGTAAGTATTCTGAGCACGAAAGCAAAGTAAATCTGTGTTATTAGTAATCATCCAGCAGTAGCAAAAATAAAATCATTTTCCAGCTGGTGCCCAATGTTCTGCAAGTTTTGCCTTTGCATCAGAGACCATTTTCAGTTTATGAATGTCTAGGATACATTCAGGCAGGAATACACAAAAATAGTAATGAATCAGAAAGGAACAGAAAATTCATCCAGCAGTTAAAAATCTTGATTTCATAATCTAATACTTGCTCTGAATTAGGGAATTATGGCTTTCTTGGGAAAGCCGGTGTTCTTCGTTACCGTAGGCCCTTTTCCCCCCCAGCTTATTATCACTGTACGTTTTCCAAATCTCTGAAAATACATCCTCTGAGTGACTTTCAGGTTCTGTTGTGGTGTTTTTTGTTTTGTTGTTTTTTTTTTTTTCAATGGGAAAGAAACAAACAAAACATCCCAACAGGAAAGAGCATCCAGACGGTATCACAAACAGCGCACATTGATTTTTATAACAATTTCATATAAACAAACAAACAAACACATTGCGCTTGCTGTAACCTTGTCGCTTTCCTGCATTTAGTGCAATTGTTCTTAAATGTTTGTTTATCTATCTGGTAGCTGCCACTCAAAATAGCCCAAAATTTCCTTATAATAGCTAGATAACATTACCTACGGATATCTGCTTCTCCCTATGCTTTCCTCTGTTTGGTAAAGATAATACAACAGACAGCAAGATAAAAATATTTAATTTTCCAGTGTGAAATGAAAAATTGTAATGAAGTAGCCATACATTTCATAGGCCTTCTTGTATATCAATTTTCACAAAATGCCATACTCAAAAATAATATTTGTTGTTTTTTTTTAAAGGCTGGGAGGGGAGATGCTCCTTTACACTCACATACTACACCTTTCTTTGAGTCATAGTCCTTCAGTGTGGTCATGCTGTAGCTTTTTTAATGACAGAAATTTTATTACATTTTACATTATCAAAATATATTTTAAAAGGTGGCAGACTTTATCTGACATCATAAATTCAGCAACAGTATGGAATGTATATATTGAAAAACCATGAAAAAATGCTTTTGCTTCTCTAAAGTAGGTAGGCTTTTTTTTGTGAAAGTAAAACAGTAAAAAAAAGAGATAAAAGACATTAAAATTAGTCTATTAACTAAAGCACATTTCTTCAACTAGACCACTATCATTATTTCTGTCAAAATGAAACACTGCCAAATACTTTTCTTTGTGTTTGTCACTACCTAAAATTCACCCTTCAGCAACTCCAAATCTGTGAGCTAATTATTAATTTTCCCCTTTAGCTTACATGTCTGTGCTATGACATCATATAGCACAAAAAAAACCTTCATTGCTAAAAGGGAATCTCTGGAGAGCTGAATAGTAATAGAATAATTAAGGTATGAACCTTTTAAAAACCTTTAGCATGGCTCCTATTCAAGAACCCTGTTCCATAACACCAAGTACACTAGTCCTAATTTTAAGCTTTTGTTAGTGGATAACATCTGAGAACCTCAGGCATTTATGGAATACTTTGAAGCAGTTCTGTTTGTCACTACCTAAAATTCATACTTCAGCAACTCCAAATCTATAAGCTAATTATTAATCTCTCCCTTTAGCTTTCATGTCTGTGCTATGACATCATATAGCACAAAAAATAAGCTTCATTGCTAAAAGGGAATCTCTAGAGAGCAGAACGGTATAATTTTTAAAGTATGAACCTTTTAACAACCTTAGCATGTCTCCTATTCAAGAACCCTGTTCCATAACGTCAAGTACACTAGTCCTAATTTTAAGCTTTTGTTAGTGGGTAACATCTGAGAACTTCAGGCATTTATGGAATAATTTGAAGCAGTTCTGCTTAAAGAAAACATGTAATTTTGTGTTCTGTGCCTACTTAAGAGAGAAAAGTTGATATGTTTCCTGCTTGTACCAATGTACCTGACAAGTTTCAAGCACTGTACTGAAGTAAATGTAATCACATTCCACTAAACATGAGCAGACTTTTATTTTATAATCACTACCATAGCATTTATTTATTATTACTAGTATTATTATTAAACTCATTCCTGCAAGGCAAACATTTGCAACAGTAGCACAAGCTAAGAAACTTCAGAAAAAATATTATTTGATTTGCTACACCTGGCATCAAATGAAATGGATGTCATCCATGGAACTGCATCACATAACACGTTTTCTGCACCCTTCTTCAATTTCCATTGCTGTTAGCTTTACAAACTATCACCTTTCATTCTGTATTTTCATAATACATAGTACTGTCAGCCTCAGCCCCTTACTGAAGTTCTTATGAATGCCCAGAATACACCACCCTACGTCAACGGCATTAGTTATGATGATCTATGGAGTATATACTTGCTACACTTTCAGCTTCTGAATTGTGGTCTAACTTTTCCAACAACACTAATGATTGCTCTGGCATCCATGCTGAAACTCTGGTTCTGCTACAAGCGTCAATTACCGCAGAACTGAAACTTAAGATCCTAAATAAGGAGGCAGTCTGACTTCCACAAGTGCCAGAAGCCTGCAGCTCAGTTGTACATTACAGAAGCTCCCATTACATTAACTGAGTTGCCTTTATACAATGTAAATGCCAAACATTTAGCTTTCACAAAAGTTCTAATGCAAACATTGAGCCAATCTCTCTCATTGTCTCTTACAAACCCAAATGTTCTGATCATGGAATAGAGTTTTCCAGGCTTGGCCTTGTAACCTTCCACAGAAAAGCAGCAAAGGCTTGAAGAGGTGAAAAATGTAGCATTCAATATTGCTACATAAATTTGTGGCAGCATGAGACTACTATTTGGGTTGACGTGAAATACCAGATCTGTAAAAAAAGTGCAGTTCAAAGAAGTTTATTATCTAATAGTCTTTGTATCTAATGTCTGTATCTGGAGAAATGCTGGAAACATGGAAATTCTATGCCTATGGCCTAATCAGTTCGGCCATAAACAACTCTGGCACAACAGCACTGAGATACACAGGTTAAAATTCAGTGAGGATTTCCACCATTGCATCCTTCAAGAAAATATCCAAACAACCAACACTATATTAATATTTCTACCTTTTAAAGTTCATCTCTTCTGGGAAATTTTGCTGGGCTATATACCATATAAATACAGAGCCTATACATTAAAATAAATGTGCATTATTTGGGGTTAAAATCATATAGTACACCATCAACATTACCTCATTTACATGTATTGTTTCATAAACTCTAAGGGTGTTTTTTTTTCACCTTTTCCCTTATTTTTAGTTGTTTATTTACTCATGATTTAATATAATGGAAGTATAATTGCATGGCCCTTTAAAATGTCACCGAGGAGTCACATTTAGACATTTTTTAAAATTAATCTATTTTAAGAAGATATATAAAAAATATTTGCCTGAAGTCTTTGCCACTTAGAAGCATGTGCAGTTTCAGTAAAAACAACTCATCTCCGTTTACTCCTTAAAGAAACTTATCTTAGGGTTATTTTAACTCCCATTTCCTACTCAGCTGCACCATCTTATTCAGAATTCATCCTTTCCTCAGGCTCTACTTAGTCCTCCTAAAGAGGAAAAATTGAATGATACGCTTTTGACAGTAATTTAATTAAGCTGATTATACAGGCATGTAAACATGATTAAGTCTCCATTTCTCCACAGTAGCTATAGTGCTGTAAGCATTTTAACCTTGGAGTACCCCACCTACTATAAACCTAATTTCAGTTACCTGTATCTCATTTATTTGAGATAAGGATACTCTGAGCAAAGTTACATGGTCCATTAACATATGAGTATTTGACCTGTTGTATGTTCTAACATAAGCTGTTGCCCTATCTGAGTTAACGGAACTAAACTGATGACTACACATATATTTCCTTCTTTTTTCTGTACATGCCTTAAGTAAACCTGAATAAACAGTCATTTCCAGTAGCAAACACTCTGGGTTTTATTACAAGTACCAAAGCAACCTCATATGAAATAATAGATCTAATTCCCAATACTTTATTTCACAAGATAGAGTGACTCTATCTGAAAGCTGGTAAATGTTACAGTGCTGTTGAATGTTTGAATTACCAGGACCCAGAGACAAAGTTAATAATTTTTGGCTTTCTTAGTCACCTTATTCATGATGAGGTACCACTGATGTGAAGACAAGTGAACACCTTCACTTACATAATGGAGGACTTCTGTTGTGTTAAAAATATGCACATAGGACACATCTGGAATTTCTTCATCTACATCGAACACAAGAGTCTACTTTTAATGGAGCTTATTTGAAGTTATATTTCAGCACATCATGCTGCCAGCAGTCAAGTAGAAAGCCTTAGCTAGCCAGCTGTAACTCCACTTATCTGTCAACTGTTTGTAACCTCAGGTTAACTCTCCTCAAATACAGAAAACAATCAGTGTCTTTGAAATAAAGTGCAAAGTTAGAAAGTCCTCTAAGCACAAGATGTCTAAATACTAAGTACAAGACGTCAAAAGCAAGATGACAGTCCCCTCAGTCTACATGCAAAATCTCTTGGGGAGGTAATGTCAATCTCGGCTACTGGGTGTTACTGACAAAAGCAGCAAGGCACTGAGGGATGAATACTGTTAGGGTACTTCTGACATTCCACCATTTCCCCTACAACACAGAAAATCTCCATCCATTAGCAAATACTACGTGCATTCCACCTTATAAGCTAACAGTCAGGGCAAAATTGTGTTTAACAAAGTAGTGCTGCCTGGCCTTCCAGGAAGAAAGACCATGAGTCTTATGGGGTGACTGCCCAACATATGAAAATGCCTTGCATACCTATGCAGTGTCTAGTTTTGAAATACTGAATCCCACACTCAAAGTTTACTTTCACCTTTCAAATAAAACTAATCCTAAAGCAATTTAATTTCTTCTCCTCTCTCTCTGAAAGCGACAGGCTACAAAATCCTTCCAGCAGCAAACCATCCCTCCAGGCATGTCTATTCCACTAAACAGTGCCCCAGAAAGATACAGACTTGGGCACCATTTGGAGTAGAATATCATTATGACACTATTTTATATTGTGGTGGGCTGATATTAGGTGGCAGCCAGATGCCCAGCTAGGCACTCGCTCACTTCGCCACTCATGGGTCAAGATAAATACAGGGAGATCACTCCCATCACTGAGAAAACAGAATCAACTTGGAGAAAAGTAATTTAACTTACTGCTATCTCCTAGTGGCACTAAAGGGATAAGGTACAGGGGTTGCCATCCATAACAGCTTTTCTTTGCCACTCTGTCCTCACACTCTTCTACCCCAGCAGCATAGCTCTTTCACACAGGCTGAAGTCCTTCAAGATAAACCTGAAGTTCCTTCAAGGAATATCCACCTCCTCCAGTGTGGAGTCCTCCAGAGGGTGCAATATTGATACGTGCTTCACAACGATCCTCTCCGGCCTCGTCCAGGGGCCACATCTTCATCACCTCCTCCCCTTCTCAGCTCGGGGCTTATAGGGCTGCTTCTAACATGTTTCACCTCACTGCTGGGCAGCACTTTGCCCTTTATTGCACATGCTGTCCCCCAAGCACCACTATGGTAGCTGTAGGGCTCAGCAATGTTCTGTTATGGGTTGGCTGGAGCTGACTGGAACCACCTGTGTTTTCAGGGTGGGGAAGCTCCAGCCTCCCTTCACAGAGGCCACCCTACAGTCCCCAGCCACCTGCACAGTGTGTACACTGCTGCCACCTTCTTGACTGAAAAATGTCAACACCATGCGACCACACCATCTGATTTGCAGAAGGCAAGGACAGGGACTGGAAAAGTGAAGATCTGCCCACTGTAAGACAAGACCAGGTTTAAGACCACCTAATGAACTTGAAGGTGCACAGATCCATGGGACCCAAGACAATTCATCCACAGGTTCTGAGGGAACTAGCATATGAAGTTACATAGCCACTATTCATCATATCTGAAAAGTCATGGCAGGCTGATGAAGTTCCCACTGACTGGAAAACGGGAAACATAGCTCCCATTTTCAAAAAGGGAGATAAGGAAAACCCAGAAAACTGCAAACCAGTTGGTCCCACCTCAGTGAGAGACAAGATAAAGGGGCATATCTTGCTGCAGTCTGCTCAGGAAAACAAGGAGATGGTTGGTGGCAACCAACATGGCTTCACCAAGGATAAATCCTGCCCGACACATTTGGTGGCTTTTTACAATGGAGTCACAGCACTGGTAGAAAAGGAAAGAGCAACGGATGCCATCTACCTGGACTTGTGCCAAGCATTTGACACTGTCCTGCATAACATTCTGGTCTCTAAACTGGAATGATAGAGATGTCATGCAACCTCAAGCACAATGTGAAGCTGAGACATGAGTGGATTGAGAGCAGCCCTGGAGAGAAGGACTTGAAGGGTGCCAACTGCTGAGGTGCTTGACATGAACCAGCAATATTTGCTGGCAGGCCAGAAAACCAACTGTATCCAGGGCTGCAGGTCAAGGGAGATGATTCTGCCTTCAACTCTTCTCTGGTGAAACCCCACCTAGAGTACTGCATCCATCTCTGGAGCCCTCAACATGAGAACAACATGGATCTGTTGGAGAGGTGCCAAAGAGAGGGCCAAAAAGATGATCAGAGGGCTGGAGCACCTCTCCTATGAGGACAGGCTGAGCAAGTTGGGTTTGTTTAGTCTGAAGGTGAGAAAGCTCCAAGATCTTGTAGCAGCCTTCCAGTACCTGAAGGGGCCCTAGAGGAAAACTGTAGAGGGACTATTTATAAGGACGTGTGGTGATGGGACAAGGGGTGATTGTTTTCAACTAGAATGGGGTAGATTTAGATTAGACATTAGGAAGAGGTTGCTTACTATGAAGATGAGAAGACAGCAGAACAGGTTTTCCCAGAGAAGTTGTGGATACTTCATCCCTGGAAGTGTTTAAAACCAGGCTGGATTAGGCTTTGAGCAACCTGGTCTTGTAGGAGGTGTCCCTGCCCATGGCAGGAGGGGATGGAACTTTATGATTTTAAGGGCACTTCTAACTCATCATTAAATGGCTTAACAGTTCACATACACATTTTTATTTGACTGATACTGTGTTTGCCTGTGTGAAACACCACTGTTAAATAGCTATAGTTCTTAAAGCTTTTCATACCAAGTGTGATGGTTTGGGTGTCCCTCGCCCCCCACAACTTTTAGAAATCACTCAGACTAGACTCAGTCGGCTCTGGAAATTTGAATGAAGCTTATACTTACAGCTGGCACAATTTACAAGCAGATATTTACAGTATATACAGATATATACAGAAATATACAAGGTAAAAGGTAATACAGACACAACTCCCCTCCCAGAAACCTGAGTCCCCAGGAGGGGCTCTCAACCACCCCTCATCTTCCCCCTACCCCTCTCAACCTTACCCCAGTCCTAAGGAAGAATGGAGGTTCAGCCAAGAGGATTAAGCAAAGGTGAAGCAGCCAAGCAAAAGGAGGGTGAGGTTAGAAAGCAAGATGGAGTCCAGCCAGCAACCTCAGCTTCTCCCCAGCAGGCAAGGAGAAGAGAACAGCCCAGCACAAAGTGCCCAAGCGAAGTGCCGAGCAGAAGTGACCTTATCTAATGTTTTGCTTTTTCCTTGCTACCCATCTCAGCAAGACTGTGAGGAAAGTAAACACCATTGTTTTCATTTCTCAGCCTATGATCTAATTCTTCTCACCAAAACATTCTAGTAGGCTCAAACTAGCACACCAAGCTCATGTTTTTCTGTAGCGTGCTTTAGTTTTCCCTGGATGGGTATCCCTCATTCAGTCTTCATGACAAAACATGTATAAAGACTATTTTCTTTCCAATAGTTAAATTCCTTCTGCACATTGACACAAGAACTTCTCCTGCTGTCCTACCCTAACAAAGCTGGAGATGTAGAAAGCAAAACTCTTACAAGAACTGCTCAAAACTCCACGCTGTTTGATGTCTCTGGCAATTAGTTGTTGGGGTGATCTAGGAGGTTACTATCCCCTGTTACAAATCTGCAACAAGGGAACAGAACAACATTTCAAGAGTACAAACGGCTTTCACTATCAGCTGCTGCTCTAACCAGAATCATAGGTCTGGGTAGGTAACAACGAACAGATAAGAAAAATGCTCCACAGCCTTTTGAGCTCCTTCAATCAATCACGTTGCTGAAGAAAAGAACAACAGTTAAAATAATGCATACTTGAACAAGACAGAAAAGGTTGACAAACTCAACCTCAGCTACACAGCCATAGAAATATCCAGGTTAGGACACAAACACTTTCTTTTTACCATGGAGAAAACTTATATATTAAATTAGGTGTTCCCTCTTTGCATAATTCTCAGGAAACAGAGGCAGACACCAAAGAAGCCTACATACTGCTTTAGTAGCTAGGATTAATAAATTATAAATTTGTAAGTATTCACTACAAGCTGCTGTTTGAAATCAGTTGATCATTGTGAAAGGATCTGGACTGTTCTTGATTCCAAACTGTGGACTCCGCATAGTAGCAACTGCAATGTGCTCTGCCACAGTCTGAATCTCAGCCTGTTCCTCGACTTAACATATCTAGGTGACGCTGAAATCCTTGAGAAGCCTATTCTTGTCAAAATAAGTACACAGTGACCCTCAGATATAATGCACAAAGTAGTTACAAAATGCACAGGGAAGCATAGAACTGGGATACTGCTCTGTGTGGCTCTTACAGCTCCCCTTCCAGCTCTTGAGCACGCAGATGCTGGACTGGTTTTTCTAGAGAGGAGACTTCCCCACAAATAGACAGGAAATTCCTGGTCTAAAGGCACCTGTCTGAGTTTCTCACCCTAATCTCCTGATGGAGAAAATCAAGGCTTGGTTCAAAACAGCTCAAGATTCCCTGTGCTCTGGAGACTAAGCAGAAAGTCAGAGGAGTCTGTTTTGTTGGAGATTCTGACCCAAGCAACCTATGCTGCAAAAATTTGGATTCTCTGCTGTTTGCCACAACTGTTTAGGGTGCTGGTTTGTTTTAACTTACTGGGAGTAAAGTGAACATTGTCTAAGAAGTTTCTCTGTTAATCATGCATTAACTCTCCTGAAAAAAATAGCTAGAAAAACTGAACTAACAGCCAGGTTACTTATGTGAAAGGATGATCAATTTTCAGCAGTTGTCACCCTAGTTTCACAGCCCATATGGTCAAACTGCAAGGCCCTTGGCCAACAAGACCATTAGAGGAAACTGATTCTGCCCCTGAGAGACTGCCTGAGATACTCAGATCTCTGCCTTTGATGAGCAATGCCCTGCTCTTGAATCTATCCACTGGTGCCACTTAGAGCTGTCACGAACCTGACCAGAGAGACACTGGACCAGTGTGGTAGCAGCATCCTTCAACTACATGGCATGCTTCAAAACTCATATTCGCATTTAGTAAGTCTGGAGAACCGGTTCCTTGTTCTAAGAATAAAGCAAGCCAAGGGAGACCGACGTAAGATGTGCAAGAGTACCTGCAGAGACACAAAGCTGCTTTCTTCATTCTCACTGAAGGAATAGCTCCTTATGCAAAAAAGAATAACTAAAGCCTCAGAACAATCACTGAATGAGAAAATGCAGCACAAATATTCCTGAATGCATTATTCTACTCCTGATTTACCAAATAAGCCCTGATAGCCATTTCAAGGGACCTTAAATTGAAGGAACCAATCAGGAAAAAATAAGAAAAAAAAAAAGTTCTTTGCATCAGTAATACATCTTGACATATTTGTTGAGTATTATATCAGTATTGATGCAGTTACCTTTAAAATGAAGGTATGGCTGTTACCTTTGTGATTTTACAGATGCAATTTAATCTCACAGATAAGAAGCTAAAAAGGTAGCAACTAGAAATGAAGCATTCATCTTTTAAATTCTTCTCCCCGTGAATAGATCTAGAGAAAAAATAGGAATCAGCTTGGTCTGTGCTACATAAGAATACAGTGCTAGCCCAACATAAAACACTTGATAGTTAATTAGCTTTCATTACACTTGTACACAATACACAGAATTTATTTTCTATATAAGAAAAGCAGATGTTAAGACACCTGCAGCTACTGCAAGGACAAGTAAGAAAGCAAAGGATGAAAACTTGAGTTGGTAAGTTACCTAAACCCCCAGGTTTGTAAGCATGCATACAACTCACATAGCAAACTGACACAACAATATGCTGCAACACAGATTCTCATTATACAAGTTTTTTACTTACAACATCAAAATTCATTGAATGCAGTTGCTGAAACTATACAGTCTATAAAATTCCTTTTGCTTTTCTCTGAACAATACCTGTCCCCTAGATTTGAGTGATGATGCAGACTGCTTCTCTCACATGGACTGAAAGGAGAAACTGCTTCAGACACCATTAGCTTTCTTTGCTATAGCTCCCTAAGATAGACCTTCCCACAACAACACAAGATGGTACCGATCACAAGGACTTTCATAATTGCACAGGCAGGTGATTCAGACCACTGTGTCTGTATTAACTGTTTCCTTGTTTGTTTGCTTCAAAAATGAAGCAAAGTTTGATCTTGGCCTTCCACTTGAAAACAGAGGTTGGAGATAGGGAGTGGAAAAGAAAGTCTTAATGAATATGTACATACACCCAAGGGATCTTGGACAGAGAAGGAAGCCAACTTCCATTACTTACCTGCAGTCCTGGCAACTGGGGTGGTCACAGATGACTGGAGATTGGCAAACATGATGCCTGTCCACAAGAAGGACCAGAAGGAGAACGAGGGGAACTACAGACCTGTCAGTCTGACTTCAGTGCCAGGAAAGGTCATGGAGCAGATCTTCTTGAGTGCCATTATATAGCATGTCCAGGGCAATCAGGTGATTAGGTGCAGTCAGCATGGGTTCATGAAGGGCAGGTCCTGCTTCATGAACCTGATGATCTTCCTCAACAAAGTGACCCACTTAGTGGATGAGGTTGTGGATGTTCTTTATCTGGTCTTTACTAAAGCCTTTGACATTGTGGGGGACAGCATCCTGCTAGAGAAACTGGCTGCTCATGGCTTGGATAGGTGAAAGCTTTGCTGGATGGCTGGGCTCAGAGTGGTGGCGAATTGGAGTTAATCCAGGTGGTGGCCAGTCCATAGTGGTGTTCCCCAGGGCTCAGTATTGGGGCCAGTTGTGCTTAGTATCTTTATCAATGATCTAGATGAGGGGATTGAGTCCTGCCTCAGTAAGTTTGCAGGCAACACCAAATTGCACAGCAGTGCTGATATGCTCAAAAGCAGGAAAGCTCTGCAAAGATAAGCGAGGGTACATCTTTTTGCTCTCTACAACTACTTGAAAGGAATTTGTCGTGAGGTGGGAGTTGGTCTCTTCTCCCTAGTATCAAGTAATAGAATGAGGGGAAATAGCATCGAATTGCACCGAGGGAAAAATTCTTTTCTGAAAGAGTAGTCAGGCATTAGAACAGGCTGCTCAGGAAAGTGGTGAAGTCACCATCCCCGGAAGTCTTCCAAAAACCTGTGGACATGGCACTCTGGGACATGGTTTAATGGCCATGGCGGTGAGAAATCGCGCGACAATCAAGCAGAACTCAGCGCGTAGCCTTGAGGAGAGGAGGCAGCGGCGGCCAGCTCAGCTCCGGGCGCTTGGTTTTGGCTTTTCTTACCCTTCTTCTCAGACGACAAGGGACTACCCGCTCCGGAGCTCCTGAAGAGAGGGGCTGGGGCGGCAGGCTCGGGTTGCCTACGTACCTGAGCGCAGTGTCATAACAGGGGGAGGGTTTGCCGCAGAAACCGTGCCACAACCAAAGCGAAGCAGGCGCGGGGCTGTAAGCAACCAAAGCGAAGCAGGCGCGTGGCTGTGAGGAACCCGGCGCGGGGCTGTGAGCAACCAAAGCGAAGCAGGCGCGTGGCTGTGAGGAACCCGGCGCGCGGCTGTGAGCAGCCAAAGCGGAGCAGGCGCGCGGCTGTGAGCAAGCAAAGCGGAGCAGGCGCGCGGCTGTGAGCAAGCAAAGCGGAGCAGGCGCGCGGCTGTGAGCAAGCAAAGCGGAGCAGGCGCGCGGCTGTGAGCAACCGGGCGCGTGGCTGTGAGGAAGCAAAGCGAAGCAGGCGCGCGGCTGTGAGGAGCGGCGGCGGCGCCTGCTCGCTGGCGGGGCGGGGATGTGTGAGGACGACAAGGCACCAACGGCGGGGAGGACAGGGCCGTTACCGAAAGACATGGTTACTACTCGGGCAAGGGCTAGTAGAAAAACAGTGAGCACCCAAACAGAGGCCACACGCAAGCATGCAGATGTTCAGGCAGCTGGTTGCAGTGAGTGCTGGAGCCTAGCACTCGATATGGAGTGAGGTAACAGCTGTGTTACGTATGAACAGATCAAGGATCTGATGAACATAGTGGCTGAACTAAAAGATGAGGTAGAAAGACTATGAACTGTAAGAGACTGTGAAAGAGAAATTCACTATTTCCATAATCTAATTTCCCCCCCAAAAAAATGAACTAGGGTTAACTCTTTAGTGGAACAGAGGGTCCAATACCCTCCCAGCAGAGGAAGACAAAAATAACTCAAAATACGAATTATTAGCAGAAATTCCATAGTGGTGAGATTTTTCTTGAGAAACAAAATGGTTTCTCTAGGCACGATGGCCTCCTAACCTGCCTCACAGCAGTGGAGCAACATCCAGTGTTTTCTTGAAGACCTCCAGGGACTGCTACTCCACCACCTCCCTGGGCAGCCCAGTCCAGTGCCAATCACTCGCTCTGCCAACAACTTCCTCCTATCGTTCAGCCTATATCTCCCCTGGCACAACTTGAGACTACGTCCCCTTGTTCTGTTGCTGGTTGCCTGGCAGAAGAGACCAACTCCCACCTGGCTACAGCCTCCCTTCAGGTAGTTGTAGACAGCAATGAGGTCACCCCTAAGCCTTCTCTTCTCCAGGCTAAACAACCCCAGCTCCCTCAGCCTCTCCTCACAGGGCTGTGTTCCAGGCTCCTCATCACCTTTGTCGCCCTTCTCTGGACACAGTACTCAAGGTGTGGCCTGACCAGTGCAGAGTACAGAGGAAGAATAACCTCCCTTGTCCTACTGGCCACACTGTTCCTGATCAAGGCCAGAATGCCACTGGCTCTCTTGACCACCTGGGCACACTTCTGGCTCATCTTCAGCTACTATCTACCAGCATCCCCCAGGTCCCTCTTTGCCTGGCTGCTCTCCAGCCACTCTGTCCCCAGCCTGTAGCACTGCTTGGGGTTGTTGTGGCCAAAGTGTAGAACCCTGCACTTGGCCATGATAAATCTCATCCCACTGGCCTCTGCCCACCCATCCAGCCTGTCAAGGTCTCTCTGCAGGGCTCTCCTACCCTCCAACAGATCCACACCTGCTCCTAGCTTGGCGTCATCTGCAACCTTACTGATGATGGACTCAATCCCTTGGTCCAAATCATCAATAATGCTACAGGTGGACACTGAAACAGTAAACAAGATCTGCTACAGGAGCAAATGTATACAAAATAATGTTTTGACATGATTGTTCCCATATGCACTTTTCCAAATGCAAGGAAGATTTTGTTTTCTCTGCCTTTAAATTTTGAAACTTAAAGTAACAACTATTGCTTTTTCAGAACACATTCCAGCCCTCTTTTTTTTCCCTCACCTGACCTCTTATACACTCAAATCAATGTACCAGAAATTGTTTATGTTCCACAAAAAGTACTGCAGGAGGTGTGTAAATGAGAGACACACCTTTTAATATTTAGCAACAGCCACCACATTATGCTGCAAAGTGTGGCTGAATGATACCAGTCCTTTTTCAGTTTGGGTTTTGGTTGGGCTTTTTTAATTGGTTGTTTTGGTTTTTTTCCCCATTGGCAGAAAAACAGAGTAACTAAATAAGACAAATGCAAATAAAGCGATGGACAGTGGTCAAATCTTGCAAAACCTTGGCAGAAAAATACAAACATGTTCCCTTAACTATTTTCAGATAACATGTATGACATAAATGTCATCTGTTGTCTTATGTGTGTCTCTCAAAAGAAATGCTCTGCAGCCTTTTTTCTGTGGAAATTTATATAGCCCAGCTTGAAAACGCAGTGCATCTCACATAGCCACAAACCATGGCCTCACAAGTGTCACATCCCATTGCCCCAAACACTCTTTAGAAAGCTACACTCTGCTGATGGTGAACATTCAACAAGGGATTACTTCATCTTTATTTTCCTGAGCTGAAAAGTCAAGGCTGACTTCAAAACTGAAACAGTCAGTCTCTTGTCACTGAAAATTTGGTCAGGTGTTCCTCCATTTCAGCAGTTCAGATTACATTGCTAACAAATACCAAAAGTAGAAAACAGTTTTAGCTACTAAATCTCTTACATAAATGTTGAAAATAACTCAAACTAGCTGAAGCAAAGTGCAAGATACATGGATAGTGTCACTATTCTTGTTACATTTTTACTGTGCTGTTGGTAACTGATGATACCCATTGAAATACGATTCTTCATTATTTTTTTGACTCTGAATAGCATTATAGTTTCAAGCACTACATTAAATTCTGAGAAATTTCACTATAACACTCTAGCAAACCAGGAAACAAGATTAAAAGGTGCAAAGCTCAACTTTTCCTAACATGGACAATCTAATAGGAAGCCAGAAATGCTTTCACTTAAAATGAAAATGAAAGGAAGAAGCTCTAACCTAGAGTGCATCTTGTGCTGCAGTAATAATCACCTTTACCTACCATGCTACTTTTATCAGCCATGATGTTCATTGAATGTTCCAGTAAAGTACTGAATGAACTGTCTGGAAATGGCTGTATCTGCCAGTCATAGTACTAGGAGAATAATAAAGATGTATATCCAACTGTTTAATAGGATTACTGCAAAGAAAGGAACTTTTTTTCCCAAGTAACAATCCTTCCTTCCTCTTCCCTGTCTCCCACTACTACTGAAGAAGAACACTTCAGTTAAAAACATGCAAAGGTTACTGCTACATGGCCATACATGCAACTAGATGAGTGAAAATAAGTGCTCACATCTGGTAACCAAATCCTCTGGAAGGAGCCGAAAATGAGAAAAAGATGGTTTGATAGAAAAGCAGGCACCCAGCCAGGAAAGCAAGTCTCAGCAAGCAAGGGAAGGCAATACAGCTCTATGACTGTGCTAATGGAGCTCATGGGCAAGAGGTTCCATAGGGTCTACTGAAAGAGAGAATGCACGAGTAAATAGGGGGAAAAGTTCATGTAAACATGAGGAGGAACTGCTTTCACTGTGAGGGTGACAGAACATGGGAACAGGCTGCCCAAGGTGGGTGTGGAGTCTCTCTCTCCAGAGATATTCAAAACCCACCTGGACGCATTCCTGTGTGATCTGGTATAGGTGATCCTGCTCTGGCCGGGGGGTTGGAGTACATGGTCTTTCGAGATCCCGTCCAGCCCCTGACACTCTGTGATTCTGTAAAGAGAGTACCAAGGAAAATTGAATGGAATTCAGACTCCAGGGAATGGGAGGAAAACTATTCAAATTGTCAGGCAAAGGAAATGCACAGCTTCTTTTTCTTTTTTGTGGATCTATTCTCCTCATGCATCTCATGACAGACTCTTCATGCAGAAACAGCTGCTGCTCCAAAAAGTTTAGTATATGTTTGTACAGGACCTTGCAGGCAACTGGACCTTTGACTCTGGATATTGCAGAAGCATTAAAAAGTACAAAAAAATCAGTAACAGGAAGTGGAATCAAATCCCTGAAAATGGAAACAAATGGAGAAGGTTAAACTACAGAGAACATAAGCTGGACTCACTTTCAGTTAAGTGCATCATAATTGATGTTTATACCACTGCTGCTAGATTAGTTTAAAGACTAACACAATTCTGATTTCAGGCCAAAAGTAGTATCAAATACTCCTGTAAGTGCATTATAAAGGGAAGGAACACCATCAGCATAGGTTTATGCAAAGAGAGAATATAAATCTATGAGTAATACTGCAGAAAGAACTAAAGGGCGAATTCTGTTTTTCTCAAGGTGGAGAGTCACATATGCCTCAGAATTAATATTTTAATTATTATTTAAATAATACATCACCACCATTTTCCAACTACTTTGTCATTCTAGGAGGTCTACAAGGCTCTGAATACCTGGAATGATAAAAACCTACTGTTTGAGCTTCACATTTGTGCATTTATTAAGACTGAACTCAAAACTTGGACCCCTGAACTCTCATCTGTTCCTACAGTTCCCCCTCCTTATCTCCATCACTCACTCTGTGTTCATATATCTTAAAATAAACATTTTGGTTTATATGCAAAGTAGATTCCAAATGGATCAGTTAATTTCAGCAAATCTTACGTATTTTGGGAAAAAAACAAACAAACAAACAAATCACAACAGCAGCAACAAAAACCACAAAGAACCAACTTCCCAACAGCTACAGAAGAGAAACAGAAAATCAGAAAAGCAAGTACAAATAATGTGGACGTGGATAACCTGACCAGAGCTGATATTTACAATCCTGTCATACTCTTGAAATATAGTTCGTTTTTACTTTATAATACATCACTTTATGTTTCTTTCTTTCTTAAAATACTTTCCAAGTATTTGTCTATTAGAATAGTCTACTCCTCAGTAGTTCATATTCCACACCAGGCTCAGGCCCTGATCTAAGTTTTGGAGAATCTCTATAGAAGACTATACACATAGTTTACATAGCCAGACACCAAAAAAAAAAAAATCTCAAAACCCCAACTTCATTCTCTACTACATAGCTTACTTCTAAAACTCATCACTGCTCATCTTGGTATACAAGTACAGCAATAAAATTATCAGCCGGACTACATCCAGCCCACCACATCACAGAATCACAGAATTAAGCAGGTTGGAAAAGACCTTTGAGATCATTGAGTCCAACCTCCCACCCAAAACCTAATTAACTAAGCTGTGGCACCAAGTGCCTGATGCCACTTTCCTAGGGACTCAGGGGAAATTAGGCAGACATTTTCTGCAAATCAGAAAGGTGAAGTTGCCAGACAGGAAAGGAAGACTGGAAAATACTGCCTTGAACAACATGGTCCAGTGGAAGACTGGGGGTTGGAACTAGGTGATCTTTAAGATCCCTGTTATGATTTCCGCAAAATTAATATTGATCTTAATTTTGATATCCAGGCAAAAATTATTAATAACTATAAAAATTGTTTATAAATATTAAATCTTGCCAGAAAACTTATTTACAAATTTTGAAAGCACAGTTGGGATGTTTATACACAGGGAAAACAGGCAATTTAGAATAATTAAGAAAACTAGCAGAAATATAAACCGTTTAAACAGTTGGAAAGAGAATCTTGCGGCCAATATGCCGCTTGCCTTCTAGGGAGACCTGAGAGGCTCCTTTCTGCTAATGCACAAGGCACACTAGAATTTAGTTACAAAATCAATTCAAAAGAATTCAATTGCAAAGAGGCTTTTTTAGAGTATTTCCTCACAAAACAGTATCCCCTGGTTTCTGGGGCTACATTATAGTATCAGACAGTACCCAAAGCACGTGGAGGGGTTGCTGTCAGTGGTTTCAAAGCCTTTGGAGGCTTTTGGAGTTTCAGCAGAGCTCTTCTCTCAGGAAGCTGGGGGTTTAGCACAGCCTCTGACCTGGCCTTGACTCCTTCCAGGATGGATGGTGTGCAGGCAGACATGATGTCTTGCTGGTGGCCAATTCTTGCCATGGCAGGAAGGCACTTATTGTCTTCTTCCCGGTAAACTTGAGACACAGCAAAGTTTCCATATGGATAAGCTCGAAGCATCAAAGCAGAGTTGGTCTGGAGCACAAGGCAGAGCACGACAGCAGAGCATGAGGGAGAACACAGAAAGCATGCTTGCAACTTAGCTCATATCTTTTATCAACTGCCCGAGTGTATGTGGCTCATTTGTCCACAGAGATTCACCAATGAGAATAGCACTTGGCCAAAAGTGACCATATTAGATGAAACCAGGGCTTGCTTTCCCTTATCCGGGGAAAAGACAGGCCATGCCTAAACAAATGTATGCACTTTGCTTACTGCTGCAAAGCAGAACAAGTCTTGACCCTCAGACCGGATGTCTCCAAGCCTTTTGCCTTCTCTCTCATGCTCTGCTTCCACCCCCCAGCAGATAGAAGGGAATCATGGGCCCATGCCTGATCAAGGCAGGACAGATATCAGGCCTACACTGGCCTTCCACGACAGTCCCTCATTGGCCTTCCACGCTAGTCCCTTCCAACTCAATCCATTCTATGAATCTGTGAATACAATTTCTTCTGCAAGGACTCAATGGCTTGCTGTAAGTCTCTGAGGCATGGTTATATGCTTACTTCCTGAGCACTCACAGAGATTTCATTCTCATTTGAGCTGCAGGCTTCCTGTCTAACCCTGCACTCTGGAAATTTCCTCCAGCTAAGCACATTCAGGCGCTGCCAGAACAACTTCCCCTTTCAAGGTTTGCAGCTCACCTAGTGAGCAGGAGCCAAGTACTCTTCCCTGATGCTCAGGTGCACTCTTTTTTAAGAAACACAGCATAGACTATACATGAATTTAACATTGAACAAATAGAGCAGGTGTATCATCAATCATGATCTGAAGAACAGCTTCCAAAGGCAAGGCCCACTGTCAGACTGTGGATGGTTATATTATGCAAGGTGTCTTGGCAAAAAAATCTGGTAGGCTTTAAGTATTTGCATTCACAACTTCGATAGCAAATGTGTTGTAACATTTAGGTCTGTCCCTGATCTGTGAGGAGTGACAGACACCCTCAAGAGCAGTGTGATGGTTTGAGTATTACCTGCCCCCCAACTCTTAGGAAAGCACCCAGACTAGACTCAGCCAAGCTGGAAATTAAGGAATGTAGCTATATTTACAGCTTAGCACAATATACAGGCATATATACACAAATATATACAGTTATATACAAATTAAAAGTAACACGGAAACACAATACCCCTCTCAGAAACTGATAATCAGAGTTCCCAAGAGGGCTCTTGACTCAAGCCCCCTTCCCCCTCCCCAACTTTCCCTCCCTTCAGAAATAACCAGATCAACCCATGTATATCTCACATGATAAATCTGGAGATCTGAGGTGAGATGTCAAAAAGAGACAACAAGGAGGTTAGAGGAAAAAAGGGTTAGATGGGTTAGAGAGTTAAAGGCAGAGTCAGCCAGAGACCAGACCGCCAGAAAGAAGGCACAGCCAGAAGTGAGAGCTGAGCAGTGTGTGAGAAGTGTCTTATCTATATTTTGACTAGTTTTGTTTCTCAGCAGAAGAATGAGTGATATAGGGTGCATGTTGGTTTTTTTCTTTCTTCTCACAGCTAAGGACTTAATTTCTCTCAATAAAATATTTCAGTTAGTCTCAAACCAGCACAAGCAGGATTAATTTTTTTACTCATTTCAGAAATTGGAGCAGTGTTATAATACCAAAAGGTATTCGATATAACGGAGGCAAAATTCAAATACTGCAGTTCAAAGAAGTGAAAACGAAACACTATGTAAAACTGGAGCTACCTGGCTAAGCAGAGTGTTATGCTCAACCAAATAAAGCCAGAAACATAACACTACTGCATAACTGGTAAATGTCAATCTGAAAAATAGTTTCTAAAGCATCATGTAAAAGACATGGGATGGAAATTTTCCTGTCTCCTGGCAAGGAGGAAACTCAACTGGAATATTCATTTGGGTCACTTCTCCTTAAGAGAAGCAGAGAAATGGCAGAGAACACAGAGGGAAACCTTCAGACTGACACGACACTTCAAAAACAGTGTAGGAAGAAAAGTTAAGCAAAAGGTACTTGTTTAGCAATAAGATTAAGTGGGAGAAAGTGCTTAACATCAGACTTCCAGAACTCATTGTAAAGCAGGCAACAAATAATTTCTCTCCATAACTACTAAGACAGGATATCAGCTTACTCTGTTTTTTTAACAACAAGGGTTTTGATTAAGTATTAGAGGAATTTCTCACTCTAAATGTAGAGGCAAAGTGGGAGCCCACATCACTGCTTTCACTGGAAGGGGAAATTGTCAGAAAGGGGAAAGAACACGTACAGCAATGCTAGTACTGCGCGCTCGCATAAACACGTGAAGAATGATGGCAGTGGAGTCTTCTTTGCAGCTTTTCAAATAAAGAAGATTTTTGCAAACCTAATTTTCCCAGGAAAAATTGTTTCAGGAGAGTTTCAGTGAGGAATCTGCCAGAATAAGAGTCAGCCTGCTTGCAAAAGCTCTAAAATGAAAAAAAAAAAGAAATGCTTTCCTTTCCTGACACAGAACCGGTAACTTGTTGAGAACAAAATACCGTGCTTGTTGCTGTGACAGGACTGGGTGAAGGTCAACATCAAAGAACAGCAAAGAAAAATACTGCATCAAAAATCTTGAGCTTCAAAGATCCTGTTAGAATATTTATAAAACAAAAACAGCCCCGTTAGAATATTTATAAAACAAAAAACAGCTAACAAAACACAATTATACAATAGACCTGGGAAAAAAAAGCTGACATTTTGCCAAGTGACACATGAGATGCTTTTGGTAACAGGATAAATTGGTGACACATATAGTTTAATAGTTCAAGAACAGCTACATATCTGTTTTTAAAGGTACAATGCAGTGAAATTATATTATGCCAGGAAATAGCTATTTTCTCCTTTTAAAATGAAATCACATCTTAATTACTCCCAAATAAATGAATATCCACACCTGTACACTCACCACTACCCATCTTCCCTCCTTAAAAACAGGAAGAAAAAATAAGTTAAAACTAGGGAGAACCAAATTGTGGCTGTGCTTGAAACCAAGCCCATGTTTTATAAAACGGAGATGAATAAATACAGAAAGAAACTCTTTATGAAACAGAAAGAAACACTCTTCCTCAGTAACTAGGTTATCAGAAATATAGTTGTATCTCTCATCACAGAAATCAACCAGGTTGGAAGAGGACCCCCAAGATCATCCAGTCCAACCTATCACCCAGCCCCAGCCAGTCAACTAGAACATGGCACTAAGTGCCCCATCCAGTCTTTTCTTGAACACCTCCAGGTATGGCAACTCCACCACCTCCCTGGGCAGCCCATTCTAATGGCAAATCACTCTCTCTGAAGAACTTCCTCCTAACATCCAGCCTAGACTTCCCCTGACACAACTTGAGACTGCGTCCCCTTGTTCTGTTGCTGGTTGCCTGGCAGAAGAGACCAACCCCCACCTGGCTACAGCCTCCCTTCAGGTAGTTGTAGACAGCAATGAGGTCACCCCTGAGCCTCCTCTTCTCCAGTCCAAACAACCCCAGCTCCCTCAGCCTCTCCTCATAGGGAAAGTTTTGGGTTTTCTTTGGTTGATTTTTTTTTTCTTTATTTATTGATGCTATTTGGAGGGTTGGTAGTATTTGCTTGTTTGGAGTTTTTGTTTAGTTTTAAGGACATTTAAAGATCACAAATGGAAGAGTGGTTCTCAGCATGTGGCTGCAATTCTAGCTGCAGATAGACCAGGTGAAACAAACATGCTAGAAGAAGGAACAGAGGTACATCTCCTTCAAACACACCTGTGCTTACCTAGAATGAGTACTCTGCTGCTGGCACTTGTGATCACTGGCACTGGTATTGATAGCATCCAAAGAAATTAAATTCTGGATTCTGTGTAGTAGATCCCATTCTTGACCTAGATATAGGTTTTTTTTCTTTATTTTGTTGTTTGCTCTTTTTCGGTTTTGTATTTTTGTCTGTTTTCTTGGTTGGTTTGTTTAGGCTTTGTTCTGGTGCTTGTTTTGCTTTGTTTCCTGGGAAATAACAGTGACTTCAGTGAGTAAAACAATCATGACAAGTAGGATTTTTTCATTTTAAGTTGGAGATTGCATAGCTCTATTGCACTCATCATATACAGACCTAGAAAAAGGAAGAGATTACATTTTTTACTCAAAAGCACTTAACAGAAAGCAAAACTGAGTTTTCCACCAGATTGAGGATATCAAGCACAAGGACACTGCAGACCACAGGATATTATATGCTCTGATGAAACTTGCTTCCCTAGCCCATGGTGGCTACAACAGTGCCACTAGCTGAAAATGTATGTTGGTTCTAAATGAACTGAAAGGCCTTTCGGTCTCTAAAAACATGACTGATACACACTTCCTCTGGAAGTATCAGTGTCATTGAAAACCCAGAGTAAGCCTCTATAAGAAGGCTTTTTGCTTGTTTTGTGCTGAGGAGGGCAAGGCTGGGGGATTGGGGGGGCTTAGTTTATGGTTTGTTATTTTTAATTCTTGGTCTTATGGTCAGTTTAACAAATTATACCAGAGCCAACCATTAGAGCCTCTTACAAGATGTGCCTGTCTAGTCTGTACTAAAATAAACTGCAAAGACTAATGACGCCATGCATCTGGCAAATTTCAGTGAGACCACAAGCACCAGTATAAAGCTCTATAAAGCCAGTATGTAGTACACAGATAAATGAAACAAATGACTCAGTAACAGGGTTTGATATGCACACTTGCAGGCTTTTAATGCCCAACATGTAGGCTTAAATGGAAAGAATAGATTATAATGGCCTTACTCCGATTTCCTGAATTCACCGACAAATCATTATAAACTTCCCTGAACACAAAGCATTTAGAGGAAGTCGCTGTTGGAAGGAGAAGATATTTGGCTTGTAGGATTTTGTTGGGTTTTTTTTCCATTCAAATCCTGTCCACAAAATAATTTTTGCTTCAAATTTTATATGGTCTAGTTGACTGGCTAGTGCTGGGTGATAGGTTGGACTGGATGATCTTGGAGGTCTCTTCCAACCTGGTTGATTCTATGATTCTGTGAAAAGAATTTGCAATCCAAACTGTGCTAGTTTGAGCCTAGCTAGAATGTTTCGGTGAAAAGAACTAGGTTACAGGCTGTAAAAGGAAAACAATGGTGATATCTACTTCTCTCATAGGCTCACTGAGATGTATAAAAATATAAGTCAAAACAAAGTCACTTCTACTGCGTGCAAGCTCTGAGCTGCATCTCTCTCCTAACCACACCCTCTGTTTCCTTGGCTAATCCACTTTGCTTCCTAAGCCCCATGGCCAAACCTCCATTTCTTCCTTGGGACCGGGGTAAGGTTGAGAGGGGTAGGGGTAAGGTGAAGGGGTGATTGAGAGCCCCTCCTAGGGACTCAAGTTTCTGAGAGGGGAGTTGTGTTTCTGTATTCCCTTTTACCTTGTATACTTNCCTGAGGCTGTGTCCTCTCGTTCTGGTGCTGGCCACCTGAGAGAAGAGAGCAACCTCCCCCTGGCCACAACCGCCCCTCAGGTAGTTGTAGACAGCAATAAGGTCACCCCTGAGCCTCCTCTTCTCCAGGCTAAACAATCCCAGCTCCCTCTGCCTCTCCACCATCCAAAGAACAGCCCTGCAAAATACCTTCAAGTAATGTAAGGTTTTTAAACTATTTCATTTTAATAATCCACAGAAAATACTAGCAAAAAAAAAAAAAAAAAAGAAAAGAAAAGAAAAACTTAAAAAGTCCATTTGATGATTTAAGAGATGTCTGCATTATGGTTTCTTCACTCGGATAGTGCCTTTGTAAGCTGTTCACGTAAAACCTCCGGTTAAAAGGCAGCCAGTGATGGATGAAACAGGTCTAATTACATCTCTCTTTGTAGGTTCGTCAAATGCATAAATATTACACAAAGAAAATGGCTGCGTAATAAATTACAGTAAATTACTATAATAAAAAAGTTTACTCTTGTTTTAGATAATCAACAAATTAATTGTGTTTGTGGCCAATTTAAAATGTATAATTAGTACTACATCTGTGTCATTTAAATCAGCTAAGCAGTTCTCATTGTATCATTACTGGAGGAATCTGAAGTGTACTTAACGTATTAATGATTCACAATGGGGAAGAATTCTCATTAGTGGAAACTTCTGCATAGTCAATAACCAAGAAAACTAGTAAATAAATAAATGAGTTCTCCACCAACCTAAGAATTCCATGTAAGCAAATACATACTTGGTGCAAGGGTAAACTTCTCAATGAAATAAATATACATCCAGGGTGGATGTTTGCAAAAGCCACACGCCACTAACCTTTTTTGAACATCTAATGGAAAAACTGAAAAACTAAACAAGACAACACGAACAGCTTAACAATTATTTACTAGGCAGAATCCAAGAGATTTACCCATCTGTCCTTGCTACCAAATCACTCATGCATTCCACGCATGGTTGAAAACTATACAAATTACCAACACTTCAAGGCATTCAAGCTGTCCACAATATTCTGCTCTTTAAAGAGAGGAAAGAGTAAGTAGTAAAGCACATAAACACAACATTCCAGTGTGCTAAGACTGCCTTACCAGCAAACCTTGACAGACATAGGGCTGGAACAAGACTGTTCACTACAGGATGCACGTGATGACTGCAGAATACCTTATTTTTGCTCAGCACCACTTTCTTGCCCCTATGCAAAACAGGTAAATTCATGCAAATGGTAATGAGTATCTTTGCATCTGGTGTTCAAGGACAGGCCAGAAGACAGACCACGCTGGCAGCTGAAGATCTGAAATGGGTCAAAGCTCATTAGAGTATGGGCCTCATGGTTTTCAATACATGTTTAATGTGTGCCATATAAGAAATTGTAACATTGAAGAAATTAATCAAATTTCCCAGCTATTTTTAATTGCTGCACCGTTAACTTGGTTCCCAGTACTTTCCTGCATTAGCTATGCAAAGCATAGGAGGTTAAAGCGCAGGAGTAAATCAGTGAAACGAGCAACCCAACAGAGGTATAAGTTTCTGTTACCTCTTTATTACAAAATTTTTGTTCAAGTCACTCAGGCATTAGAGTTTACACTATTTGAATGCAGTGCAGCTGTAAGACTTAAGATCTATTTGGAAGAACTTTATCAATCTGCTCTCCATTTGGCATGCTTTTTATTTCTGAAAATCAACATTACACACGTAACTTATTTCACAGAATTTCTGACTGAGCAATCACACCCTAATATTTAAATATCTCTATCTTTAGCCAAAAAAATAGGAATTTGGCCTCTATACAGTGGAAAAACGAGTTATGTTTAAGCTCACCAGAAATAAACCTAAAGAAAAGGATTTTTTTTTTTAATTCCTTTTTCCAAAATTTCTTCATCTAGTTAGAAACTAACAGAGCTGGAAACAAAGACTATATGAGTGGAAACAGACTATGAAATGAAACAACACTGCTTTAGCAAAGGTGAGAAGTGTGACAGTACCTGGTACAAGCTTTTTTTTCTCTCAATTTGTTCTTGGTTAACATTAAAGACTGACGTTATCTTTACAGATTCATACTGATTCATTCAGGGTGCTGCAACGAGTATGAAAAATTGGATTGTTGTACACATACAAAGAGACAACGTACTCTACTGTGTGACTGAAACTACTACCTATTATACCCTCAGAATTCTCTTTAATTCACTTCATAAGAAAAGGCAGAGATTAAAGCAGAAGTCTGTGGAACTGATTGCACGCTACTGTCTATAAATATGTTGCAAAAATAAAAATAGAATCAGTCTATTCTTCCAGGCTAGAAAGAGAACTGAAATAGTTTCACTTCCCTCAGAAATGCAGGGAGTAAATTTCCAGAGGAAACTGGAGCAGTTTTTTCACCTTATGCCCATTTCAATGCCGAGGCACTAAGTTAGCAGGGATGTTCTGACTAAGGTAAGGGATGTGAGGTCAAACTCTTCTGTCACTGCAGAAAGATGAAGGTTTCCATGTGAAGCAGAACAAAAAGAATCAGTCTCCCCATTTGGAAGAAGCCAGGACCGTCTTTGAAGTAATAAGAGGCCTGGATGGTTGTTTTGACACACTGCTTATCATAGAGTTGATTCTATAATAAGCAGGAACATCCCTGACAACGTGGTGCCTGGGGACTGAAATGGGCATGAGGTGAAAAAAGGACCCTCATGCTTGGGTGTGCTTGCATGTACTTTAAGTTGATGTTGAATTAAAAGCGAACTGGAAACAAATTTGAAGCCTTTCTCGGCTCTAATATATATATACACACACACACACACATACACACACACACATATATATGTGTGTGTGTCTGTCTGTCTATCTTTCAAGCTACCAAATGGACATGCAGTTGTTAAAAAACATGCTAACAGCGCAGAGCCCACATTTTGAAAGAGCTCACGCTTGCCCCCTGAAGTAGTATGCAATTTCTAGAAGGAATCAAGTGTAATGCTTTTCTCAAGGGCCTTTTGAGTGGATTATTTATTGCTGTTTCCTGTTCAAGTTTTTATGGGCAGATCAAGTGCCAGAGTGTTGTTCTGCTCTGCCTGCCAAGAATGATAAAAGCTGGACTACAGTTTGACAACAGAACCACATCTAATTATTAAGGCAAGCAGCGCATGGATTGCAAAAGTTTCTCCTTACCAACCAAGTCACCTGTGATTTTCCTAATTTAAGGGATATCATCACCATGGAACAGTGCATAGTGGGACCAACAGTAATGCTGAATAATAATAATAATATCCCTGTTTAGAGTAAGTTCATTTAAAATTTCATTTGAAGTTTTGGAGGTTTGGGTTTTTTTAAATAAATAAAAGAACATATTCTCACTTCTTCCAATTTAAGCACATAGCAGCAATGGCAACTAAAGATCTCTTTCACAGCCATGAGTTAGTTGCAGTCATGCTGCTATAGTTGAATCCCCCCATGCTGTGCTGTCAGTGACCTTAGTGGTGACCTGAAGTAGTGGTTATATTTCTTTTTTTCCCTCCCTCAGGAGTAACAAGTAATTCAGCTTCTGTATCCTAGGCATTAGTTCTGCACCTCTATTACTGCACAGAGACCAATCACTATACTAAGCGGGCATTTGTTTTATCTTCTTACACAGATTTTCAACACAAGTTCATTTGCACATGTACACAACATATGTACAGCATATGATTTACTTCCAGTGTTAATTGCAGCAGAAGTAAATTTATTTTCCTGGAGGGCTGCAATGAAATGGATTACTTGCTTCTCATTGTAATTGGTCTCCCAGTTTGGAGACTTTTGAAGAGGTTGTCTTAGTAAATATGAGCCATTTTTCCACACAACAGTTAGTGTAGTCCCAAACTGAATAATGAAAACTGTCATACACACTAACATCTGCAGCGAATACAAAGAAATAAGAAATTAATACAAACCAGAGCAGAATTTAACATGAATTTTTAGTCCCAAAGTTGTTCATATTGGAGTTTTTCTTCCCACTTCTGTGTTTTTTATCTCTCCGTGCTTCTTTTGGAAGTTCACCAGAAACTAAGCTAGAAAAGTATACGGCGTAAAATATCTAATGGTTCAAGTGAGAAGAAAGCCAGGAGAGTTTCTGCAGATGTGCACATTAATGAAGATTTAATTGGGAGGCAGGTGCATATAAATAAGGAACATGTATTTACTACTGCCCCATTCCATAATAGGATAAAGCTTAACACAGATGGCAAAATTTAATGTTTTTCATACTCATAAGATTTCTACAAATATTTACTCATTCAAAATTTAGGAGTGACAGCCTTTTTTTTTTTTCCAAACTGTGATGTGTGGATAGTGATCAACTATATTCTTGTTATTAAAGTGGTGAAGACTTACTTATAACTTACTGGTTGTTAAATATTTTATATGTTAAATGACTCGAACTTGAAAGTAGGCTGCATATAAGAAGAGACCTACTGTTTCATGTATTCACTACATTGTTTCAGAAACAGAGAAAAAAATGGTTTTGGAAATAGTATGTAGGGAGTGCTGTTTGGATATTAGAAGTCAAAGAGGTGAGTACTTCATGGATCTAAAATATAAAAGGTCATGTTCCAAATTACACATAAGCTATCTGGGCGAAAAAGAAAACAGGGTAAGAACTAGAGCCTGTTCCCTTGATAGTCTGTGCCATTTTCAATTTACATTTCAAACAACAAACTGCACCTACAAAGAACATGAAGTTTCTTACCTCTCAGCAAAGAAATCAGGAAAAGTGAAGTAAGCCTAGGGGGAAAAAGTTACATGTGCAATAAAATCACGTATAAAGCAGATTCTTACATCTGAAATGGAAGCCAAACTGTGCTGAGTTACAGCTCAGCAATAACTATACTTACTAGGTCTTTTCCCTGGGACAGCACATTCCTAAAACACCATCCTGCAAAAGAAGAATTTATGTATTGTGAATATGAAGTGCTTTTAGGGTTGCTTTTTCGTTTGCTTGTTTGTTTTCCAGAACAAAGTAGTAGACTTCAAAAAATATTTTCTTTAGTATCTTCTCTGTTAGTAGCATTAACTTTATGCTGCTTGCATGCTTGGGCTTTATCTGGTTTTGCTCATACCTAGACTGAACTGTTGTCCACCTACCAGTATAAAACTAAAGCACTGGCATCTACCAAAAAAACCCCACAAACAGCAGCCCCCAAAAAAGCCCTACCAACACTTTCCAGTATCCTTGAGAAAGCAGATATATGTATTAAGTCTAAAGAAAAGAGGAGAGTTTGGCAAGCAACATGAGAAGTTGGTAACATTGGAATGGGTATCTTTCCTCCTCACTGGTCTGCCAAATGCTGCAAATACATGCACAATATTAGTGACAACGGAAAAGTCTTTTCCTGGAGTATTATGAGAGCAAGACCTGCTGGTGAATCTTGGGTAATAGCTTCATAGTTAGACAAAAGGCTGTGGAACTCTGGCACAGCAGAAGGCAGCTAGACAGGAAAACAAATGTGAGGACTGAAGTATCGGTATGCAATTTAATAAAGTACTGGTAACCACCACCGGTGCTTTGCTCAGAGCCAATTTAGTCTCAGGTAAAACAGGCTGAGTGCCACTGCAGATGACTATCTGGAAGTCTGACATTTATGGGAAAAATGAGTTAAGTTGAGCTGGCTACAGAAAACAGCTACCAAGGAAATCAGGGGAATTGTGTGACCATCTTTTGGGAGACCTCTGCAAGAAGGCAGGTAGCTTAAGCCCAACAGAATAAAAGATGACAAAAATAAAATCTGAGACCATTTTGTATTCCTGTGCTGGGTGTGAATGCCAGGCAGAGACAGACAAGAGCTAAAAAGAGGCTTGGCTGAAACCACCAAAGATGTCTCAGGTTGAATTTTTTATTACGCTCAAACGATCTTAGTGCCACTGCACTGCCTACCAGTAACACCTCTTCTTTCAAAAATGCACTCAAGTAAAATTAATAAATGAAGTCTGCCATGTCCCTCTGCTACAAAATTACTTTTGCTATGGTTGATCAGTGAGGAGAAAACAGAATTTCAAGGACGCAGACAGTTCTCAGCTCAGAATAAGGAGCTCATTCTTAATGTGCTTAACATCCTTGAGTTTATGAGAGATGCCACCTTTCTTAAAACTACTGGGTTATCTCATAACCAATGTACCCAGGGACTTCTCTCAGGTTTTCTGTTAAAATAAGTATTTATTGCTTAGTTAGACTTCTTAAATTATAAACATCACTATAAGGAAAGAGACTCCCATTTTGATAAGAAAATCTAATTTCCTAATATGCAAGGCGGCCTTCACATTTGTATGTTATCCCTGCCTATGGAACACACCATGTGAGACAGTATTGCTTTATTTCATTTGCAGTCACCTCTGTCTAGAAGTGCCTGATTTCATAACATGCTTGCTTCCAATAAAAAGATGAAACATCTATGTGGACATAAAATAATTCCTAAAATAGCAGAGATAAAGCATGATATTTAATTTTATTTTGCCACAATAAATACATCCAAAAAGGCCAACTGAGCTACCTCATGTACCTCACTGAACTTTGATTCATTCCCTATAAGCATTCAAATATTTTTTTCCAGTCTAGCTATTAATGTCACTAGCAATATGAACTTTCGCCATTTCCCCTTGGAAAGTACACCACGGTCTGATAAAACCTTTATTGCCAATGTAATTTAGAACAGACATCAGGAAAAGCAGATTTTATTTCATTTTCATCTCATTGCACTTCACTCTTGGCTGTTCTTCTTCCTTCACAAGGTTTTATACACTCAGAGAGATGGTGAATATCATCTCCTCCTTTTAGGCAACCAAGTTTCAGAGGCTACCTCCTACCACGAGTGGAGTAAACCATTTTGTAGCTAGTCTTAAGGGGCTGCAAACAGGCTGCTACGACTTGTTTGGAACTCAAGTTCCAAAGTCTCTCTGAATAGAGTGATGACATGAGTCTGGGCAGGAGTTGATGCCCACTGAAAGTTTGGTTGCAAGAGCTGAGTCACACACACATTTAGAAAAGAACACCACATGCTGCTGCAAAATAATAACCAATCTTAACAATTTAAAAACCCTTTTTGTGTGCATACACAGGAATGGCTGATGCGCCACTGACCGGTCCACCAGTAAGAACACCAAGACTGAATGTCACAACTTTGTCATCACAAGAGGCAAAGGAATACACCACGGATTACTTCCTGCGTGTAGTGTGCGTGCATGAGCACATGTGGGTAGTTCAATCTTCATGCAAAGTAAGACTGAAGATAGAAACGTATACTCCACTGTCAGCCACCAGTGGACTGTGTGATCTGCCCATCTGTGCACACTAGCAAATCCACTGTGCTAGCTCAGAACACCAGCACGTGAGGAGACAGGTACTTTGTTATTCTATACTGCACAATCTGCCACAAAAATCTATTCCTGTCAGAAAACTATGTTCCAGAGTCGAGAAGATTAAACTCTTAAAAATATCTAATGTGTGTGATAGCTCTTTTTGATCACCATGAGAGCTTAGGTATCACAGAATCACAGAATTTCTTGGATTGGAACAAACCTTCAAGATCCTGAAGTCCAATCATTAGTTTCACACTGACAAGTCCCTGACTAAACCAAATCCCTCAGCACAACATTTAATCACCATGAATCACTTATGGTTGGAAAGGACCAACAGGAAAGGTAGTCTTTATCCCCTCAGCAGTCCAGTACACTGTGCTGATATGTTTATTTGCATGGTTGCACTGCAAAACTGATAAAATAATTGGTCTGGCTGAAAATTTGGTAGTTTTTTTTTCCCCCTGCTTGCACAGGGTTACTTTTTCAGCCAGAACTGTACTTAAGCCAAGACACAGCAGCTATGATGACGAAGCAGAAACAAGAGGCTAAAGCAAAAGCTGCCTGAGTATTGCTGCTGTGTGTGTTTAGCAGAGTCTTAGATAAAAATATATGCATGCACATTTACATATGTAAGTATATGCATGTGCTATGCATACATAGATGTCTATATACACATATGTATGTATGTATGTATACACTTAAGATACACAGACTCAATATAAACAATTAAGACTATTCTAAATTGATGTCTCAGGCCCCCTACTCCTAACATATGCAGTGTAACAGACCTTTACCTCAGTATAGCAGCTCTAGTTCTTCAGGGTCATCACCTTCCCACTGTTTTTCCTCCATTCCCAACCTCCACAGTTTCTCAGGAAACTCGACACACGTGCCATCAAAACTTTACAAAGTCGCTGATGAAATCCACGGGGAACAAAAATAATTATGCAATGCTTTATCTGCATATTAAAATGTAAAACAAACAAAACCCACCCAAACGTTCTGTCTATGAGTAGAAGTAGCGTCGGAAGGTTCCTATTCAGGTCAATGCAGTGACAAAAATATCTGACAATATTATCCTGACCTCTGCTGGAAACATTCGGTATTTGCAAGCCGAAATCACGGAACGTCAGTTAAATCAGAGCAACACACTGATTAGAGACCTAGCAAGTATTTCTCAGCATCTTTTCAAAATTCACTATGAGACCCTATTGGAAATACTAGTGGAGTGCTGCAATACCACCAGCAACTAAAGAGGCCATTAAAAAAGTATTCTGCAATGTTCCAATATGCACACTTCTCTCTCCTATGACCATGCATAGGGTTCAGTAGATGCACTTGCTTTTAAGCTGACATTTAGCCATATTAATTTTTGCATGTCCGTTAAAGTAATGAAAACATAAAGGACTAAGAGTTAGAGCCACAGTAGGTACAAACAGGGAGCTGGCGTTGTTTAGCCTGGAGAAGAGGAGGCAAAGGGGTGACCTCACTGCTGCCTACCTGAAGGGAGGCTGTAACCAGGTGGGGGTTGGTTTCTTCTGCCAGGCAACCAGCAACAGAATGAAGGGACACAGTCTCAAGTTGTGCCGGGGAGGTATAAGCTGGATGCTAGGAGGAAGTTCTTGACAGAGAGAGTGACTGGCATTGGAATGGGCTGCCCAGGGAGGTGACGGAGTCGCTGTCCCTGAAGGTGTTCAAGAAAAGACTGGATAGGGCACTTAGTGCCATGGTCTAGTTGACTGGACAGGGCTGGGTGATAGGTTGGACTGGATGAGCTTGGAAGCCTCTTCCAACCTGGTTGATTCTATGATTCTAAGCTCCTAAGGACCTCAGTATTTATAAGATTAACCTGAAATTCAAAGCAACATTCAGAAAAAGGCAACAAAATTTTCTGTTAACATCTGAGGTACTTAGAAAGGAGCAATTAACCTTTCCAATTTTGCACCAGAGATCACAAACCCTGCACAACTCAGCTATGGCAGATCCTGGAAGAGGTCAGAAAACTTTCAGCCTGTAAACTGCAAGTGAAATTCACAGTTCTTCATTTCAACCCAGCCACATCTTTTACTAACACATTAAAAATTAGATCATATCTCCTGGAATGGTTAGATTTAGGAACACTGCTTTTCTCAGTTGTCATCGTTTAAACCCTAGCCAGCAACTAATCCACATACAGCTGCTTGCTCACTGTCTCTTGGTGGAATGGGAGAGAGAATCAAAAGACTAAAAGTGAGGAAATTTGAGGGCTGAGATAAAGACATTTTAGTATGCAAAACAAAAAACGCAAGTGCAAGCAAAACACAACAAAGAATCACAAAGCAGGGCTCCATCACACCTAATGGTTAATGGGGAAAACAAAGAACATCACTCCGGCCATCTGCCCTTTTCCTCTACTTGACTTTCTGTTAAGCACGGCTCAGCAACAGCTAAAACATCCCTTAATTGTCAACACTTCCCAGCAGAAATTCAAAACATAACCACATACTAGCTGCTATAAAGAAAATTAACTCTTACCTGGCACATTAGTACATAAAAGTTACATAATTAGTCTGCAAGAGACTTCTAAAAGTGTTCTACACCTGGTGCAATTTTTGCCTTTTCTCAGACATTTGCTACACAAGAGTCAAATTTAGAATTCTTCTACTCCACTTGTATCAGATAGGCAGAAAGCCAGAGCTCACCATCTCAGCTAGGATTTCTCTGGCAAAATCAATGTATGGTAGGTGAGATCTCAGCTGGTGCGAGCCACGCTCATTGCAGGGACAGGCGAGAAGACAAACACTATATCTAGCTCTTACAATTTTGCATTTAGCAACCATCTTTGCTGCTGCTGCTGAGTTCACATCAACTAAAATTACAAGGAACTCTAAGTGATCTCAATAAGAATGTCTTAAGCAACACTCAATAAAGACAGTGTCCTCCCAGACAAGAACTACCTTTAAATCTTTTCCCTGAACACAGACACTTTATTAGTTGAAGTCTATCCAAGGAACCCTATGGCTGATGTTCCAGTATCAGCAAAAGAGAGGAACCACCTCTTCCAGCAGAGCATTCATGTGATTTTTCAAGTGTTGTGAGTCAAAGAATCTCAAGAATCTACCCAGAGTAAAATGTTACTGCATGTGGCACAATAAGAGAAGAAGAAAGGAAAAGAAGTTTAACTTTCATGTCTCAGACAAAATTCATAGTATTTACATTTTGGAAAATACTGCACCTTTTCCCCTCATTCTTCATTAACTTTTATACTCAGTGCCACTTCATGGTTACATTTTTTGGAACAGAAAAGTAGGTAAGGCTTTGACTTTTGTAAAGGGGCCCTGAATGTGCTGCAGTATGTATGAACTCAGCTCTTTAGCTGTTGTCCAGAAAGTCCTCAGTGACATAAACCAGAATTGACCTAGTAGAAAAAGAGACAATTTTGAGCCAAGAGTTGTCAATTCTTTTGAACTAAATTCTATTTAATACTTCAGAGCAGGTGTAATGAGAAAGCACTGCTGCATATCTAGAAGTCCTGGCATGAAATACAATATCTGATTTTATTCAGTAATATCAGAAAAACTTTGAAATACAGAGTAGGTTAAAGCAAATGCATGATTGGTTTTGACTCTCTACCTCCAAGATTATAATGTAAGGCATTTTAACAATTCTCTTAAGTCTTAACATTAAAAGCGAACAACTATTTTTTGGACTGAAAGAGTTTCTCCACTGCAGAACAGCAACAGTATTTGTAAAGATGGAAACACTGAATATTTTCTGCTAAGTCACTCTTGCTTATAGGCAAAAAGTCTCAAAATACATACATTTGGGTTGTCTGTCAACAAGATGTTAAAATTAATTCCTAGTTTGAAAGGTGTTTGATCAACAGTACAATCACTCTCTACTTTCTTTGGACCACTAATATTTAAGATGAGGTACAAACACGTAATGATGATGCAAGTACATTATAGTTCGGGAAATTATTTGCTTTAGAACTACTCTAATCTTCAACATTTCTTACTCCTAGAACTACTTTGAACTTCAGCTTAATCCCATTTCTGAAAACCTACAAACCCAATGGAAGCACTTTATAAGTAGCTAAGAGATAAGGAGGAAGAGAAATGACGGCCAAGGATCACATTACTAGAGAGAAGCTTAAGAGACAGACTGTATTTCATCAGGCTCTATTTATAGATGTCACATAACCAACCTGCTTGCACAGGGGTATTACAAAGAAAAGATTCTCACAGTCTGCAAGACAAGAATTCTGTGGAAGTGAAGGATGTAAGAGAGAATGCACGAGGAAAGCAAAAGATTTTTAGGAGGCAATGCATTGCTTGGTTCACACAGAACACAGTAAAATTCCTGTTGCTAATTATGACTGCTCCTGCTATAGTGCCAAAATGCATATTGAATGACAAAGAGATTAATACAAAGACTTCTGAGGCCCAACAAACGTTTAAGAGTCATGCCTTTTCTTTCCAAGGTCGTGTTGGGGTTCTTTTAGGAATTTTTGGTTGGTTTTTTTCTGTGTAGCAGTTAAGATTTGGGCAAGGTACAGGTAAATGTTCAGACCAGCTTAATGAAATAGTGCTACTTAAATACAACTTTGAACAAAAGAATAGCCTCTCATATTTAAATATGAAAGGCTTCTTTCAAGTTAAAGCAATGACCTAACACTGGAAGCCCAAGCATAGTTCTTTACCTGCTAGCTGCTAAAACGAGGGCTCCTCTACCTATAGGACTCCCAAGCTGAACAAACGTTTTCCAACAATTCACTGATTGTGAAAATGGAAAAGAGATGCCTGAAAGGCTACAGTAAAATACAGTGATATTCTTCCCACTTCTGCCTAAGATGTCTTATGTTATCTTTGCCAAATCAACCAGGAGTTGATTTAGCATAGTTCCCAATATCCAGCACCCAAACACCTCAATCCAATATCTGCAAAGTTGAGTACTAATTTGGTGAGTGAAATTCAGAGGAGATATCCACAGGAAGCCTGCTGTCATGGGGCTTGATTGTTCGGCATCTGAAATTGTGTTTAAACATCAAAACTCCTTGTGCTGAGGTCATGAAAATTTGATCCCTGATTTATCTGTTGTTTTGTTCTTCACTACACTCTCTGCAAAACAGATACTGTTTGTTTTATTAATCAGTCTTGTGTAATTAGATCATCAGAAGCTCAAGATTTGTCTGATTTTATGCATGTAGAAAGTGAGACAGCAAAACCATTTATCTATCCAAAGCTTTTCAGTACAGCTACAACAAAACTAACCCTCCAGTTCTTTCTAGACATTACTTTCTTAACAGATAGTTACTAGACCCTACAAAAATTATGTAAGGCATATAAATAAACCAGAATGTTTTGACAAAGAGAACTGATGAAACTTTTCAGCCTCAGCACAAAAACCTTGTAATTTCTGATTACAGAGTATGTGCAATAAACAGTAATGTTCTCTATACACCTAACTGGATTATAGAGAGGAACAAAAAACCACCTACATACAGCTGTAGATTCTTTCAGGAGAAATGTCTATTAATGACAGATGTTATGCTATTTGGCAATTGTCATAGAATCAACCAGGTTGGAAGAGACCTCCAAGATCATCCAGTACAACCTAGCACCCAGACCTGTCCAGTCAACTAAATCATAGCACTAAGTGCCTCATCCAGGCCTTTCTTCAACACCTCCAGGGACAGCGACTCCACCACCTCCCTGGGCAGCCCATTCCAATGCCAATCACTCTCTCTCTGAAGAACTTCTTCCTAACATCCAGCCTAGACCTCCCGCGGCACAACTTAAGACTGTGTCCCCTTGTTCTGTTGCTGGTTGCCTGGCAGAAGAGACCAACCCCCACCTGGCTACGGCCTCTCTTCAGGTAGTTGTAGACAGCAATGAGGTCACCCCTGAGCCTCCTCTTCTCCAGGCTAAACAACCCCAGCTCCCTCAGCCTCTCCTCATAGGGTTTGTGTTCCAGGCCCCTCGCCAGCTTCATTGCCCTTCTCTGGACACATTCCAGCACCTCAGCATCTCTCTTGAATTGAGGAGCCCAGAACTGGACTGAGGATTCAACGCGTGGTCTGACCAGTGTTGAGTACAGGGGAAGAATAACCTCCCTTGTCCTACTGGCCACCTGGGCACACTGCTGGCTCATGTTCAGCCTAGTACTAGCTACTCTGTCCAGATATACTATCTTTAAACATATGCTACTTTATTCAGAGCATCTGTTTCCTCTTCAGGAGGAGTTAGAACAGGAAAGTGATGAAGAAATGCAGTTCTAATTGCAGAATTTGACTAAGGTAAAATTACCCAATCTTTCCAAGTTCCCCCCCCAAAAAAAAGAGAAGGAAAACAATACATCAAAATCATAGTAATACCTTACCCCAAGTTATGCAACTCTGAAAAAACCCAAAACAAACAAAAAACCAAATCACATGAGGTGCACCCAGATGCTTTTTTTCCTTTTCTTTACTTAAAACTGGACTTTCATATCCTAAATTCTCTACGAAACCCATAAAAGCAGTAGATTTATTTTTACTTCATTATGATTCTTCCCTTTGCTCTCCTACAGAAGCTTTAGTCATAGAATCATAGAATCAACCAGGTCATAGAACCATCAATCAAGATACTACCTTTCAGAACATATTTCCATGTCTGAATTTGCATGTCCTCTAATACACAGAAGTAGAATATGAATCCTTAGTACACATAATTCCAAGCAGTGGAACTATCATAAAATCTGAACTGACAAGCAAGCTCTAAAAGAGAAAAACCTTTCCCAAGTCTTTTTGAACACTCAGATGCATCAGTTTGCAGACCATTCTGATCATCTTCTGGAGAGTCACTATGCTTTGGCTCTTGACTGTTATCAGGTGAGACCTTAAGGCACTTCTATGCGGCTCAAAGTACACAGGAAGCAAACAGATCAGAGGGCATTGTAGAGAGAATGTTAAGAGGGTAAATTGCATCTGTGTTGCAAAACATTTTTGCTTTTACAAAGAATCTAAGCTGTAGGCATTCTGCTGTCGCTAAAATAGCAGATTTTTCCCTGCACTTCAAATTTGAAGAACACAACGTTTTAAAAACACATTAAAGAACAGCATCAGCAGCCACTATATATATATTCTTTCTCCAATCTAAGGGAAAGGGGTAAGAGTATCTACTACAGATCACAGAAACTGTAGAGCAAACCCTTGTATCATCAGATAGGCAGTTGAGTTAAAAAAATAGAAGTCACATCCACATAGAATCAAAGATCAGCCAGTTCCGACTCCCTGCCATAGGCAGGGACACCTCCCACTAGAACAGGTCGCTCAAGGCCTCATCCAGTCAGGCCTTGAACACCTCCAGGAAGGAAGTATCCACAACCTCCCTGAGCAACCTGTGCCAGTGTCTCACCACCCTCACTTCCAAGAAAGAAACCTTCCTAACATCTTTGAATCTCTCCACTGCCAGTTTAAACCCATTATCCCTCATACTGTCATTACAAGACCTTGTAAATAGTCCCTCCCCAGCCTTCCAGTAGGCCCCCTTCAGATACTGGAAGGTCACTGAAGCCTTCTCTTCTCCAGGCTGAACAGCCTGTCCTCATAGCAGAGGTGCTCCAGCTTTCTGAGCATGTTCATGGCCCTCCTCTAGACTTGCTTCAACAGTTTAACGTCCTTCTTGTGCTGGGGGCTCCGGAACTGCACACAGTACACCAATTGTAGTCTGACGAGCAGAGTACAGGGGGAGAAAACCCTCCCTTGCCCTGCTGGCCACACTTCTCCTGATGCAGCCCAGCACACGGTTGGCTGTCTGGGCTGCATGTGCACACTGCCGGCTCATGCTGAGCTTTTCATCAACCCAGACCCCAAGGTCCCTTTCCTCCGAGCTGCTGTCTGCCATTCACCACCCAGCCTGTATTTGTGCGTGGGATTGCACTGACCCAAGTGCAGGACCTTACTCTTGGCCTTGTTGAATGTCATGAGGTTGGCCTGGGCCCACCTCTCCAGCCTGTCCAGGTCCCCCTGGATGGCATCCCTGCCCTCTAGCAAGCCAACTATGACACACAGCTTGGTGTCATCTGCGAACTTGCTGAGGGTGCCCTCAATTCCTCTGTCCATATCGCCTATGCCAAGATAAGTTTTATTTCACTTGCGTGGAGCTGCAGAAGCAAGGTTAGGTTTGATAAATTAAAGCTGGATCTTACTGCTGTGCAGCTTGTGCTAGTCCCTCCTTTCCCACGTGTCCCTTCAGTCCCTGGACAACAGAATGAACTCATTTTATTTACAGTATAAATTGCTCTCCTACTGAGAAGGACAACACTGTGCCTCGCAGTAGAGCAAGTCCAGTACATTATTTATAGCCCAATTTTACCCCAATTTTAATTATTTAATTTTTCATAACCCACTGAGAAAAAAATTAACTAAAAAGACAAGCAACTTAATAGCCTCATTTCTTTTCCTTCTGTACACTAGGGAGAGAAATTCCCTGCAGTTTACCATTTAAGGAACAAAAAGCTAATGCTACACCCCAACATAAGAGTGTTTGTGAAGGATATCTTAAGAATATAGTGTTACATTCCTACAGCACTCAATACTGCTTCTCAAAGCTCTCTGAATTGTTAAGGAAAAAGAAAAACCTAAGACTATACTTCACCCAGGTAGCTCTAAAATACACACATATACTTTTTGGACAGAGGATAATTTATTGTTACAGAGAATGCTCTATAAAATCACCTCTCTTGTGGACAGACACATTTCACATCATTTAATCAATTCCTTAAGATCTCTCCTCTGGTCTCTATAAGTACCATTTTTATTTCCTTCCTTCTTGTTTTTACAGCAGGCCATGGTGTCCTTTTCTGTAGAAAAGGAGTAATACTAATCCTATGTTACTTACAACTGTGATGGTTTGGGTGTTACTCCCCCCACACACTTTGGAAATCACCCAGACTAGACTCAGCCAGCTCTGGAATTTGAAGCTTATATTTACAGCTTAGCAGAATATACAAGCAGATAATTACAATATATACAGAAAAATACAAGGTAAAAGGTAATACAGAAACACAACAGCCCTTCCAGAAACCTGAGTCCCCAGGAGGGGCTCCCAACCGCCCTTCTGCCTTCTCCCATTCCCCTAACTTACCCCAGACATTGCCTTGTGCCCCAAGTAAGAATGGAGGGTTGGCCAGGGGGGTTAGGAAGCAAGTGGATTAATCAGAGAGAGAGAAGGTAAGGTTAGAGAGAAATGCAGCCCACAGCCCGGACAAAGAGTGACTCCCTTATCTCTGTTTGGATTCTTGTTCTTATACATTTCAGCAAGCCTCGGAGTAAAGTAGACATCACCATTGTTTCTCTTTCACAGCCTGTGATCTAATCCTTCTCACCAAAACAATTTAGCTAGCTTCAAATTAGCACAACAACACAGAAGTTCAAAAATAAATCTATTAAACCTTGCAGCAAAATGCCTGTCTTAAGCTTTGTGAAATAGTAATTTAAAATAATATGAACTAAAACCTGCAGAACAGCACTTAGGGAGCAAGGAAATGCCAGGCAAGCTTCCACAAAATGATGCAAGAATCAAACAAGTTTGTCTACATTTAAACAAGAATAACCTTTCCCTTTCTTCCATGTCTCTGCTTCAGTTAGAGCCCTAGTTTTAAAACTAAGCGGAGTAAATGACAATAAATCACAACAGATGACAAAATACTGCTTAAACTGCATCATCTGGGGTGCATTAAGAGGAGTGTGTCCAGCAGATTGAGGGAGGTTCTCCTCCCCCTCTACTCTGCCCTAATGAGACCTCACCTGGAATATTGCATTCAGTTTTGGGCTCCCCATTTCAAGAGGGACAGAGACCTACTCAAAAAAGTCACATGGTGGGCTACGAAGATGGTTAAAGGACTGCAGCACTGCCCTATGAGGAGAGGCTGAGGGACCTGGGGCTTTTCAGTCTGGTGAAGTGCATAGGGTTAACACTCCAGGGGCAGTAACCCTGAACTTGACACTTGACCTCAGGTGGTCTTGCCCCCTCCCCAGGGATGGGTCTGAACACCACCAGGTGATGGTTAGCCCACTCCCCCTTCCTGTACCATAAAAGCAGGGGGACTTCCTGTTCACTCGCTGTCTGGACCACTCTGCAGCTCTCTGCACATCTCTCTGCTCTGTGATTACCACCATTTACCATCTGTTCCTGGTTTTGGTTTTACCACACCAATAAATTGTCTTGGTTCTAATTTAAATTTCCAGAGACTCAGATAAATTTGATAGAACCAATAACAATTTGTAGAGTGCCCTTCCCTCTCCCCCCTCCTTTCCCAAAAATAAAGGAATTAGAGGTAGAGAGGAAAAGTAAGCACACCCAAATAAATCAATCTCACTCGATTTGGAAGTTAAAAAGGTTTAACAATAACTTTAAAAGGGTATCAGAGGTAGGGAGCTTACAAAGGTGTAGGGAAGGGGGAAATAACAAATACAAAAGGTATAAATACAACCCGAGTTTGTGATGGTGGTGGCTTGGTCTGCCTCGTGGGTGATTGTTAAGACTTTCTAGCTGAGTTTTAAGACTGCTAGTCACTTAGTATGTGTTTTGGGTTTATTTTCCTTTTAATGAGTTCGTAATTTTTCATGAAATTTCCACTAACAGCAAGTAACAGCAGAGAGGGAGCATTGCTCAAGAAAGGGAGAGGTGCTCAAGAGAGAGGTAGTTTTGAACATGCAAGCAAAGTAGGCATAAGCCTTAGCAGCTCAGCCTGTGAAATTTGACATATACCTCAAAATATGCTGGCATAATTGAATTCTTCATAGGAACTTAGTATTTCTCTGTTCTAAAAACACCAAAGGCAAAAGGGCTCAGGCACCTCTGCTGCCTTTCTTCCTACAGCATAATATAGCACAGGAACACTGTGATCACATAGGTATAGGATGAGAGGATACTCTGCTCAACTAGCAAGCCTAAATGCAGAGGCCAACAGAAGCAAAAGAAGGAAAAATGGCAAATAAGTTTATTGAATCTTCTAGAAGAATTGGGGTATTTGATTAGAGAATGCCAAGGTAAATAACTACACTAACCACTGTTTTTTTCTGCATGGTTTATATTGCAGTAAATAAAACCACACTTTTTTTTTCTGCTTTCAAAGAAGGGTTTTTTAATTAGTTTTCATGGCATGAAATAATGAGCTTTGATCTATTCTTCTTATTCTCAGAAAAAAGCTCTTCCCAAAGTCGTAGCTGGAGCTATCCAGCTTCCTGAACTCCCCTCTTATCTAGTCTCCCTTATACAGACTGGAAAAATCTCTTGCCAACAATGTCATGCTTTTTGACAGTTTTGAAGCAATTCATTATTTATTACCCATAAGGGAAAATCACTTAAAAAATAAGCATTCCTTGGTCAAAATTACCTTGAAGCACAATGTACTCAACTGTTTCTCACTTAAGTGCTAGAAAAAATTACAAGAAAAGGCAATAGAAAGCAAGATGAAAAATTAAATAGACCAAAAGGTGTGAAGAAGAACTTTAAAGAGGAAACAGTTTTCAAGAAGAGAAAGCCGTAGTCTCCTGGTGGCACAAGTAAGCAAGCACATGTATCATAGTATCATAGTATCATCAGGGTTGGAAGAGACCTCACAGATCATCAACCCCAGCTCCCTCAGCCTCTCCTCGTAGGGCTTGTGCTCGAGGCCTCTCACCAGCCTCGTCGCCCTTCTCTGGACACACTCAAGGATTTCAATGTCCCTTCTAAACTGGGGGGCCCAGAACTGAACACAGTACTCAAGGTGTGGTCTAACCAGTGCAGAGTACAGGGGCAGAATGACCTCCCTGCTCCTGCTGGCCACACCATTCCTGATGCAGGCCAGGATGCCATTGGCTCTCTTGGCCACCTGGGCACACTGCTGGCTCATGTTCAGGCGGGTATCAATCAGCACCCCCAGATCCCTCTCTGTCTGGCTGCTCTCCAGCCACTCCGACCCCAGCCTGTATCTCTGCATGGGGTTGTTGTGGCCAAAGTGCAGCCCCCGGCACTTGGAGCCATTGAATGCCATCCCCTTGGACTCTGCCCATCTGTCCAGGCGGTCAAGGTCCCGCTGCAGAGCCCTTCTGCCCTCCAACCCAGCCACATCTGCCCCCAGCTTGGTGTCATCTGCAAACTTGCTGATGACTGACTCCATGCCCTCATCCAGATCATCTATGAAGATGTTAAAGAGGATGGGGCCCAGCACTGACCCTTGAGGGACACCACTAGTGACCGGCCGCCAGCTGGATGTGGCACCATTCACCACCACTCTCTGGGCTCGGCCCTCCAGCCAGTTCCTCACCCAGCACAGAGTGTTGCCATCCAAGCCATGGGCTGACAGCTTAGCCAGCAGTTTGCTGTGGGGGACAGTGTCAAAGGCCTTGCTGAAGTCCAGATGTATATGTAAATGCAAGAGAGAGAAAGAAGTAGGTATACTTTGCTTCAAAAATACTCTTTTTTTTCCTCCTCTGGAATGATACCCTAGGCTCACCAGCAACTCTTGCTGATAGGTTTACATGCTGCTTTCTCTCTCTTTTTTTTTTTTTTCTTCCTAGAATGCAAAAAAATGTTGAAACGACAAAGTAGCCCCAGTTCAGTCTGGTATGTCAAGGCATTGTCAGTAGTCAGTAGAGAGATTTTCTCTGTTGCATAGCTTTTGCACAAAATCTGGTTTCTGTCAGGCCATAGTTCCACTGCTAACATGACTTTGAGAGGATTAATCAAACAGCACTTTTCCTAACTTAGAAAATATCCTATATTTTACACTGGGGTTACACAAAACCCCTCTTCTAAAACAGATACAGACAGAGACTAATAGCAGAGAAAGTAACAATCTCAGAACCCAAATGATGTCAAACCTCTTGAGCATCATATACAGTTTATGGTACGGTATTATCACAATCCTTCAGTGGAATTACAGTTTTGTAGCTAATCTCTTCCTATCAGTTACACTGGACAGAAACTGTGAAGTCCAAATACAAGGAGACCATAGGTGTGAATGATTGCACTTGAGTCTTTTCCCCCAACGATATTTCTAAGCCTGAGACTGATAAATAGCACACCAGTTATAAATGGACACTAGGGTCAGCAGAACTGAAAGTTGAAAGTTCAAAGAACAGTCACAATTCCTAAGAGTTCAGGAGAAGGCCAGAGACTGATGTTGCAGTGCCTAATGATAAACAGCCAAAGTTGTTATACTCCAATCTGGGAAGGCAGGTGATTGGAAAACAGCTATGGCAATACGAATACTACAGCCTCAGACCCTCCAAATCACCTTACTATTTCATGCTAAGAGTTTTCCCATATCGGTCTTAAGTTCTTCTTAGACAGAAAGTGAACTGCCAAAAGAGGTTCTGAGAATAAAGAAATTAATCAGATTCATTAAAAATAAATCTGTCACATCTACACTCGTCCACATAATAGCACAAAAGTCCGAGAGGAAAGAGACTTCATCATTATGTCCGTGAACATGATTTATCATAGCAGACTGACAGCCAAATCTACTTCCAACTCAGATGCCTGAACTGGGAAAAGTTCAGGAACTGGAATTTCTACAAATCACCACAGACGCTTCAATCTCTGTCACTGCAACTCAGAAGCAGAAGCTGACAGCTTCTCTTGTGGGAAAGGGATAATGTTAGACCATTTTCTGAGGCACTGAAAACACAGTTCTAGACACACTCAAGTTCTTGTTACTCTCACAGTCCAGATGAAAACCTGCACCCCAGGAGCCTTTTCCGTCCTGCATCCCAGGAGCATTTTCCATCCTGCACTAGTGTACAACTAGCAGGTGAAAACTGATGGATGGGGAATGAGCAACAGCAGGAGGGAACCTGGTCTTTTGCCATTTCCATACAGAAAGTAAACATAAGATGGTTCCTCATTTCAACTCCAATATTCTACATTTCAAACATTAACGTAAAAATAATTACCATGATGAGGTGTGGAATAAATCTCCTTCCTCCTAGATAAGATCTGGATTCTAGATAAGATATGGATTCTAGATAAGCTAAACTGCAGAGACTTCCAGACATCTGAACAGACTTTCCAAAGCTGAATTCCAGGGTTTGTTCAGAGCTGGAGGCACCAGACTCCCAGAACCTTCTTATGTTCTTATGATATAATCTTAGATGGTTGAATTGACAGGATCAGAATCTAAAGCTGGATCTCATAAGTGATCATGTATTGATATATAGAGAAAAACACAACCAAAAATAAAACCAACAAAACCAAAACAACCAAACAAAAGAACCACCAAAAAAAACCAACCCTCCCCCCCACAAAAAAACCCAACAACACCAGACAAAAACAAACTCTCCAAAACCTGCATTAGGAATTAAATTACCTTGCTTCTTGTGCTAGTTTGAAGCTAGCTAGAATGTTTTGGTGAGAAGGACTAGATCATAGGCTGTGAAATGAAAACAATGGTGATGTCTACTTCCCTCATAGTCTTGCTGAGATGTATTAGAATAAAAAGCAAAACTATGATAAAGTCACTTTGCTCTGGGCTTTGCTCTTTGCCTGCTGGGGAGCTCGGGGCTGCTGGCTGAACTCCATCTTACTCTCTAACCTCACCCTCCATTTGCTCTGTCTGATTCANTCTAAATCCTCCTCTTAAAAATAAACAAACTTAATCTTTGCTTGTTGCTTTTTGTTGCATCTCTATAACAAGAACAATAACACCCCAGCACTATGTCAAGTGTATTTGCTAAAAGATTCTCAGAGAGAGACCATGATGAAATTTTACACTGGAACAGCTATTTGTGCTACCTGAAGACATGCTCCAGAGATGTCTATCAGTGCCTTCAATGCAATTACCTGAAAGATAAATAATTATGTACATTATAATATAAAAGTGAGGATGGCTAATGGATTAAATGGCCCAGTATTGCTGAAATAATTAATCTATAAAGTGAATGACAAGGTCATAACATTTGAAAGAACTTGCTTATCTTTAAAGATTAGAGTTGCAATAGGAATAAGAAACACAACTCAGAACATCAGTGACTGTCACTTTAAAATATCACTGTTCAATTTCCCCCATCAAATTACTCTTTACCATGAGACTCTCCCCTTGCTTTCAGAACTTCACTAAAAAATAAATATTCTGAAGTAAAACATTCCTAAGGCAGGAAATGGGGAAACTAATTCCCTATCTCACTCATATACACAGACTGAACACAGAGCCTCTATGTGCTCGTGGACATCTGCTAAATGAGCATTCGCTCATTACAAATACTAAATGGGTAGCCATTCAGCTTCTCACGGCAAAGTCACTCAATACCCTGCCTTCATCAAGCTTCTGAAGTACAAACTGCTGGAGGTCAGGAAAATATTTTTGGGAAGTATCAGAGCATGCTGCTATGTTACACATATTGTTTCTTAGGCATCCGCTACTGGCAACTATCAGAGATATAACGCGAGGCTCCACGGAGCTGTCTGGCTACCCAAGAGGGACACAGTAAAAATACTGGGATTGTTTACAATCTTGGTATCACAGACATTATACATGCAGTTAACACTGCTGCCTTTATTTTCATGTCAGAGAATTGTATTCACTGTACCAGCTTGTTTGCAATATGCATTGGAAGATATGCTCACCTGAGTGTAAGGAACATGTTTTCATCTAGTTGTATACTTTGACATCTAATAATATTTAGAATCATAGAATCAGTCAGGGTTGGAAGGGAGCACAAGGATTATTTAGTTCCAACCCCCCTGCCATGGGCAGGGACACCCTACCCCAGATTAAGCTGGCCAGAGCCTCATCCAGCCTGGCCTTAAACACCTCCAGGGATGGGGCCTCAACCACCTCCCTGTGCAACCCAGTCCAGGCTCTCACCACTGTCATGCTAAAGAACTTCCCCCTCACATCTAGCCTGAACCTACCCATCTCCAGCTTCGCGCCACTTGCCCTAGTCCTGTCACTCCTTGATATCCTGAAAAGTCCTTCCCCAGATTTTCTGTAGCCCCCTTCAGATACTGGAAGGCCACAATAAGGTCGCTTCGGAGCCTCCTCCTCTCCAGACTGAACACCCCCAACTCTTTCAGTTTGTCCTCATGGGAGAGGTGCTTCAGCCCTCTGATTATCCTCATGGCCCTTCTCTGGACATGCTCCAGCATGTCCACATCCCTTTTGTAACAGGGGCTCAAGAACAAATGAGTCTACCTTAGCAAGCAAGCAAGCCAGCCTAACTGGTATATAAATTCTTTGCATCTTAAAAGTCAATTATTTCATTTATGTCCCAACCACTGGCTCCCCTTCTGAAGCATATCTGAACGCTTAGCTGGGCACAGCATGGGCAAATCTTGTTTAATCTGATTCCCTCGCTGCTTCACAGCCAGTAGCATGGGAAGAAGGAGCAAGGAGGCAAGGAGTAGCTGTCAGCAGTCTGATGAGAGGCCCGTGGTGGACAGGAAGGGAATAAAGCAAGTAGGAAACAATGATGAAAGACAAGAGAACAACGCTGAAGTTACATGGATGGCTCCAAACAGATTGATCTAGAATAGGACAGTGGCTCCCATTCACGAAAAGAATAAAACCCACTGAACTGAGAATCAGTTCACGGAAATCCACTACTAGCCAGCCATCTCCTCCTGAGTTAGCCATTTAGTATCTCTTTTAGTGGGGACTACATTAATTTTATAGAGAGGTGTATTTTTAATACGCCATACCTGAGGTATCATTTAACTTGTCCATGATTCATTGCACCTTTTGCACTTCTCTCCTTTTGCAGTTCCTTCGTTATCTACATGGCATAGCTGGGATCTCACAGACAGCCCAATTGCTACACAACCTTATTTCGCTCCTTGCAGGTGATCTGAACAATGCATGGCACTCAGCAAGTATTCTACAAGTGGCAGAAGGTATGAGAGAGGCATCTGTTCATATGCCCTTTTGACCCTGTCAATAATACCCATGTGGTATTATTTGGAAGATCAAGATTCAAACAAGAGCAAAGGAAGTTACAGGAGGGCAGAATGTTTGCCATTCATTTAGAGTCCTGGATCCAGATTGACTTCAGAATCACCTCGGCTCTCGGGATACATCTCCTAGACAGTCAACACAGAGAGTCACACAGCTGATTTGCTTCAAGTTGGATTCTTACATGGCAGAGAAACCCTTGTATTCAAGAAGTTCTGAAAGAGAATTCTTCTCAGCAATTCAGAAAGGAGGTTGAACCTTGGCCTCCAAGATGCCAAAACGGTGACATGATCATCAGCTGTTTTAGGTAAGGAATCTCCATCTCTACTGGATCTATTCCAACTTGTATAAATGGTGTGAGGAGATCCTGCCTGGACAGCTCATGGAGACCTTCTAACCATGCAGGAGAGACAGCAACCTCAGCTTGAACCTCAGATTTCTGGTTGTAGCTTTCATAACAATGCTTTTGACAGCAGAACCTTTCTCTTTCTCTTCTGACCACTCACAATGTGATCAAGAAGATCCCTTATGAATCAGAATTAGATTAGATTTCTTTAATCAGAAAATTCAGTTCTACTCATATGAGCAGATACAGGGCAGATGACAAGCTGTGTGGGCAGATGACAAGCTGTGCAGGCATCCTTACAGCTCCTATCTAGAGGTGGTCTCTTGAAATGAAAACCAGAATCCAGCTTTAGAGAGGTCTGCCTTCTCCCCAACAATTTCAACCTCTGAGACAGAATCAGCAATTTTCAGAGCATAGGTCAGCCTTGCTTCAGAGTCTACAAATCAGAAGCTGGCAATCCTTGCAAGGCAAACACTGAACTTTGAAGTCTTGTACTTTCATTTACTGTAGTCATAGTTCTTATCACTCACACTTAAAATCACAGTGACTTCTCCAAAGTGCAGACTGCACTGAAGATCTCTTGCAAGAGACTCTGAACTGTATCTTCCACTTTGAGATTATTGCTCAATTTGGCACTTCAAAAGAGACATCTGAGTCATCCTTATCTGAAATGATTGTTCCTTATAGCCGTTGGGCAACTGCAGCTTCAGGAGCACTTCAAAGATAAATGCTCTAGCACCTTATTCCTTTGCTATCAGCAAAGTAGTTAGTTTGAGCTACTGTAATTACTACTGTAATTTTTTTCCCTTTGAAAAATGTACTACTGCTTAGTGAGAAATAGAGAGAGTTTGTTGGTTGTGGTTTTTAAGAATACAATAGAATCAACCAGGTTGGAAGAGACCTCCAAGATCATCCAGTACAACCTAGCACCCAGCCCTATCCAGTCAACTACACTATGGCACTAAGTGCCTCATCCAGTCTTCTCCTGAACACCCCCAGGGATGGTGACTCCACCACCTCCCTGGGCAGCCCATTCCAATGCCAATCACTCTCTCTGTCAAGAACTTCCTCCTAACATCCAGCCTATACTTCCCCTGGCACAACTTGAGACTGTGTCCCCTTGTTCTGTTGCTGGTTGCCTGGGAGAAGAGACCAACCCCCACCTGGCTACAACCTCCCTTCAGGTAGTTGTAGACAGCAATGAGGTCTGCCCTGAGCCTCCTCTTCTCCAGGCTAAACAACCCCAGCTCCCTCAGCCTCTCCTCATAGGGTTTGTGTTCCAGG